>JXSR01S012224.1:46654-57857 GCA_000969725.1 Ophiothrix spiculata | reverse complement strand
CCTAATCAAGCTTATGAGAATCCACCTGCATTCTGCTTAACTTTTTTAATTTTTACACACATCAAGTGCAAGGGATTCTGGGGATTCTTACAGAATCCTTTTGCGATGGATTCTCTCAGCTCTTCACAAACTTCTGACCCTGAAAATTAAATTTGCATTTTTTTATAATTGTAGATTATTAACTGTGTATTATATATATTGATCCAAGTCAAATGAAAATGGAAAGATGATGCAGACTGTTATGGCCACAAAAGATACAATACTATTAGTTAACATTAAAATACATCAAACAATGAAGCATGTGACATTTCTTCAACCTTACATATACATTTAACTGTAATAAATCCTAAACATTGAAAGGCTTTCAAATGACAAAGTGACAATTCAGTATCGTATTTTCAGAATTTATCAAAATGTCACTATAAGTGTTGATGTAAGTAATCAAAACAACAAGCCCTCAGAGCATTCCTGCTAAGATATGGCATTTATATAACCTATATATCACATAAGAAACGCTCTTAAGTATCTCAGATAACAGGACAATTATTGTATGGTACACCCCACCTACCTCAGTTGTACCATTTAGCACATGAGGGAAATCACTTTAAAGATGTCATTCTGTTTTTGTTTGTTTGTACCCTTCTGACACGTATCAGAAATCGTATGTGCCTGTTTACTGGTGTGGGTAGTTATAATCTTTATTCAATATTGGCTTTGTTAACATCAGAAGATATCAATGATCTTTGGTTGATGAGTTATTTTGCTATTATTTACATGAGAAGTGAATATTTTATCAGATGTTTGTGAATTTGATTGCAATTTTCATCAAATGTGGTGTCGCCCATTGACTGCAACTTAAATGTCAAATATGGCCAATATAAATAATACTCAAAGTGAAACAAAGCCAAGAAGTAACACCTTTTGGTATTGTGGTATAAAATGTTAATCAGGTTATTCTATAGGATAAATGTTAGCAAAACTGGGATAAATTCAATGCAATTTGAAAGATTGTACGTTCTACTTGACAGATATCTAGAATGGCTTCTGGATATGTATTACTTAGCAAATCTAGGTGTTGTTGTACATCAATGCAATGTAAGACCAAAGTATTGTTATCTTTGGAATTAAAACTCGCTGCAACCATTATAGATTATCCGGTGAATTCAAGATAGCTGCGCAATAGTGATTGCTGCCCTTGTTCATAAATTTGCATTTTGCACTATAAACTATCTGGTCTTGGGTCAGTGGCTCTTGAAATGATTTATTCAAGTGACATCTTAACCTAAACAAACATTTAAAGAGCCACTAAGATAAGGGCGATAATGTTGAGGTGGTTTTTTTTTCATTTCGTGACAAGGTTTTAATTATAAATATATGGCATCCACTGCAGATATGACATTCTTGCATTCACATGGCACAGTGTATCGCTTAATATCTGCAAAGTCTTCATGTCTGGTTTTTGTACAAAGTTGTTATTACCAAAATCCTCTAAAATTACAACTCGGCAGATGTAGCTTTGTATTTTCAGCTGTAGTTTCTTTGCAAAACTCTACTTTGAAATTGCGAATTGGTCACGTTTTAGGTAAAAGCCAACGGCAGTTTAATGACACATGTGTAACATGAGAAATTATGCCTTGAAATGGTCAATACTCGGATATCCTGACTATTTCATATGTCAATACGCCAGTGAAGTGATTATATAACTTCCTCAAACCCAACACACAGCTTGCATAATGAGCATGAGGTAGGGTCAATCCATACTTTTTTAGTGCAACAAGTTTTGTTGTAAATGCCAAGTTATCAATTCCAATGCATTTTCTAGTGAAACATTTTTCTTGACCAAAGAATATTTTCATCATCAAGCCTCAGTTATCATTAGAAAATGCATTGAAAATAATGAAGTAACAAAAAGTAGTTGCACCAAATATTTTATAGCTCATGAAAGAGTATGTTTGGGCATCTTTATAATTTACATACTGCAAATTTAAAAATCAGGGCTAATATCATTTTCACTGCCAAAAATATCTGAGGTTGAACCAAGATCAATAGTAAGCTCCTTGGTTAAGCACGTACATCTTTTAATTTTAGAGATATATTAATTTCAAGAGTGTTTTGATTACATAGGAACACTGTGAAATATTTTAACAGTTTTCGAAATTGGATTCCCCCTGTAAGAAGAATAGTCATGTTGGCCCAGAAGAAATTCACAACCCTCCGGTTCATAAATCCCTGTGTTTTGTGTTATCCACTGTGGATAGCTTTCATGATTCTCTGAATATTAAATTCAAATACACAGGTGAATATGAAGTGATTTGACAACTAAGTATCATGACTTACTACAATATTCTTTTACTCAAAGAATAACTGATGATATAACACTGAGTGGGTTATGTACGTGGAGAATTCAAATTCAATACAATTTCAACTATATTGACTTAAAGCACCATAGAAAATATCATATAATAAAAACCCTGAAAGATTTTATACAATAATTCTGATATTGTCATATTAGCTTGAGTATGTTAGACAAATGGTCAAAAGACTTGTTTAAAAATAACAGAAATAAGTTGCTCTAAAAAAGTGACTTTAAACAAAATGAAAATATTCTATCAGAGATAAACTTTGGTTACAATTTGAAGACAAGATGCAAACATTAATGAGACATTTGCATTTCAAATAAGGTATATGGAATATGGATACTTGATGCTTCCAATATAATACATACATCAATATGTAAAGTACTTCACCTATTATTTTCTGTTCAGAAATAACAAGTTGTCTACACATTAATCACCATCACCATGGGAATGACTTGGCTGAAATAATTATCTTTTCTTTAAAAAGAATGACTGTGTATTTTAAGACAGAAACCATAACAAAAATATAATACCAATGATAATTTGACCATTTTGTATTATCGTCTAATGGTGGCTGCTTGCAAATTGCTAGGTCATAAAATACTATTAATAACCTGCGTAATAGCGCGATCCAATCTAGTAAGATTATTTCTACTTTTACGCAAACTACTGCGCGGTCATTATCAGGTAACAATGACTTCTGTTAATGACCCGCGTAGCGCGTATGCTTTAAACGCAGCATTACGCGCACGCAATGATATCGCGGAGGTCGCGTTTTACTAAACGCAACGCGGACGCAGTGCCAAGACCGATCGATATTTTAGCAGATGGCAAAGAAACAAACTAAATAAAATAATGATTTTCACCCGTTTTTGGTCAAAATCAGTAAGGATTTTAAAGATAAAATTACGGTTATTAATGACAATAATAACTTTGCACCATCTTTTAATTCGGTCATTGTTTAAAATCGTTGGTGTTTGTTTTGTGCCTCGGTACTTTTCTTCGGGAGCTACGCTCCCTCAGAAAAGTACCTCGGCCCAAAACAAACACCTCCGATTTTAAACAATAACCTCAAAAAAGATGGTGCGCAGTTATTATTGTCTAATTGAAAAAATCGTAAAAAATATTATTTTTTGGAAATTTTCATTTCACTTGATAACCATTTTTAGGCAAAATAGATTTGTAATGTGATAAAATTTGCTTCTAATATTCAAAACAATGCATATTATAAACTATAAACTCAAAGCTTGCAATTGCTCACTTTGAGAGCTTTCGAAACCTAGCACTGTTCCTATTCAATCTGATGCAATTTGCTTCCTGGACCTAGTACTGTATGTGTATTTAATGACTATTTATGATATATACCACTACCAATATTACACATCTTGACAAATTCAAACTTATGTAGTCATTAACAAGATGACAATGAAAAAACCTGATTATATTCTTGTCTACAGTCCATCCTACACTACCCATGCATTACACGGGGGCATTACACTACTTTGTCCGCCATGATGCATGACTGCTACGTCAAAGAAACAACCCGTAATGGCCGAGCATCATATGCTGCTTTGAAGAATTTTATTAGTGCACAAATTGATATCATCAATTACTTGTCACAGTACCCTAGTACATATCAGAAATATGAATCAAGATAACTAGATATATATAGAGAGTAAATGAACACACACATATATACATATGTATATAAATGGCACTGCAGATTTTTCAGGGACCTGGGACGGGGTTTGGACCAAAAAAAACAGGGGTGACAGTTGCACATCGTGAAATATATTTTGTTTAATTTGTGGCAAAAAAGTATTTTTTAAATAACTGTTTGACAATTTTTACTTAATACAACCCATCTTGCAAATATCTGACTAAAGACTTCCTATTTTGCTATATTTATTTTTGTTTTGTTTTGTTTTGAGCAAGAAAGAGACTTGTCTTTGTATCAGTATCTTTATAAACTTTCAATGGATTTTTTTGTCCTGAATACAGACCCCTTTACAAATACATATTTTAGTCTAAATATCTTCGCTCATTTCTGCAAATCCATAATGTACTTCATTGAAAAAGAATAAGTATCCAAACTACATATTTTTTAGGGGTAATACTGGGTTAATGCAGCTATAACATTATCTTATTATTGATCATAAGGGGAAGATACCTTTACAATTCTGACATTGACATGAGGGACAAAAAAAGGATGGCATCATTACTTGCTATGTGTCACATCTAATCAACATAAATCCATTTCAGATTTCTAAAGGTATTATAATCAAAATTCAAGTACAAAATTGTTGAGTGATGCAAATATAATATTGTAGGACCTTATTTCAAATCATTCTAAATGATCCAAATTAAGTCTAATTAAAACGTTATATCATCAGAAAGAGTAACATTCACATTCAAAAAACAGATTGTTGAAAGTATCAGATGTTGATGAAGCCTTATAATTCAGGCAATTTTACTTATTATTTTTTAATAAGTGACATGATTATCAGCTCAGAATAATACACTTTGATACTAATCAGTGGGACCCTATAATAAAAAATAGCAATTTTCATGCCAAGTTGTAATGGAATGTTAGGATGTAATAAATTTTGCTAGAAATTTAGTTTCCTAAGTTCTTTGGAGGGTTAATTATGAATTCTTGATTTTTACTTTTTTCCCCTTGAATCTGCAACTTATCAGAACTGTGTTGCTGAGGAACAATTTGGATAGCCTTTATGAAAATAAAAAAAGTTTTTATTTCTTGACTAACAGTTTTTGCTTTCTCTATTTTTATAAACAAATGAGAACAAAAAACATTGACTCTTTATATTCTATCTTCTTGAAATATCTAGGGAGTTTTCTTCAGACTGTGAAACACTCGTTTCTAAATAGAGCTAAGTTTAATAAAACCAACAACAAAATTCTAATGGATTGTATGGAAGGTAATAATGAATGAACCAGTAGCAATATGCACCAACACTTTAAGATTCAAAAATTTATCACACAAGATAACATATAACAAAATAAAATAAACACAAACAAACTCTATCAACCAGTATATTCCTAATGAAGCAGCTTCAAAAAGAAACAATCTCTAAATACTAATTCCCTTCCCTTGGTAAGCTTCAGGCAGTCATAATAACATCAATAATATATAACCATAAATGTTTAAAAAATTGTTCTAAAATGTACTGCCTTAGCACTACTTGCACAAATAAAATTCACAGAGAAAAATATCACAAACATGGAGAAGTAGCAAAGTCATTTCAAAGTAGTCTGCCTCAAGTATGAACTAAACTTATGACTTTAAAAATAAACTTTAAGGTCTTAAAATTCCAATGATATTGAACTTTTTATGTTCTAGTATAACACAGTGTAAAAGGTAAAGCAATATTTAAACTTTATTTGCATAAACCATTTTCAAGGTAAATGTCAGGTACCATTTTTGCATATCTTGTAATTAAACTTAGGAATGCAGGCACAGTCTTCGGATTATGCATACCGTAACAAAACCAAAATACAGAGTTGCTTAACTCCTAATTTATATGCACTGCACACCAATACTGCAAAATTGATGAATTAATTCTCCTATTGCATACTTGCCAACATTTGAAAACTGGAAGGAGGGACAAATGGGCACATTTTTGTCCAAAAAGAGGAACATCTCCCATTTTCCTATACTTTACTATAGGGTGAGTTTTACAAAAAGAGGAACGGATTGGTAAAAATTACCTTTTTCTTTTGCCAAAAACAGAACCGTTCCTCTTAAATAGGAACAATTGGCAAGTATGCTATTGTCGTCATTGTCTCATCTTGTAAAGAATTCTTGTATAATCTCAGAATTAGTAAAAAATTCCACAACTTCCATAACATTCCTACATAAAAAAATAAAGATTAAGAGGCAACACCTAATGGAGTTTAACCTGAACTGTAATTGTACTTTCCCAAAATTTCCATGACATTTTGTGTCCAATAAAACATTACTAGACAATAGACATCATTTGGAACATAACCACATGAATGTAATTTTCCAGCTTTGCGATATACGCCCAAAACAGACGCAAGTCATTTACAATGTAACCTTTAGACAGCAATCTTATTTCTCACCATAAAAGTAATGTTAACCCTTTACAGTTGTATCTAATAACTGAACATTAATGTTAAACTCTGGAGCAGCCTACTTAAAGGTGAGCATCATGCTTGAAAGTGGCCCTAAAAATAGACCAGAATTTCAGATATGAGAGGTCAACTTAAAGCAATGCTATAAGAGTTTGATCAAAAATGGTTTATAGTAAAAATAGCATAACATGCATAAAATGAAGGAATACATCTATTTAAAAGCATTTTCAAGTGTATTTTGTCAAAAATTGCTGTGCTACTGAAAAATTAGTATAAGTATAGGAAAGCATGCATGCTTTCCTATACTAATACATGTGGAAGTAAATTTGGGATCCCGAATTAACAAATTGTCATAACAGAAAAGGTAAGCATATTGAAGCCAAATTTGAAGGGCAATGATATCTACACAAAACAAACCAAAAATGCTACAAAAATTATACCTAAGGATAGCAGTTTTCAAATATAGCAAATATTCATACCCTAACCAAGCATTTCAAACCTGTTACTAAAATACATTCTCTATTTATTTTTCATGATGAGCATAATCACCTAAAAATATAAGTTCCCTTTTACCCCTTCCTCATGTGTGAACCCTAATCTCTATGTGTAGGCCTATACAATTCAAATCTACACTGATATAAGCCTAGTTAATTGACCAGCAACGTTCTTCTCTCACTGCCAGATTTGCTCAATATCATTTAGAAACATCCTGCAAACTCATAAACATCATTACTAATGAAATTAGGTATGCTATAAAGCCTCCTGTATTAAGATGTAAGATATGACTGTTTATGAATCTGTTATAAACCAGTTATTGTAATAATGGATACTCAGTGTGTTTGATCGAGTACTGTCATGAGAAATTTAAGAAATTTGACTTTGAATTTATGGAATAATTTGAATTTCTTTCAATGGAAGCAAATCCAGTAACCAGGAAAATAAAAATAAATACTTGAATAAAATATGCTCCATATATGGCATCTGCAAATCTTTTTGCATGAGTTAAAAAATTGTAGTCTATGCTTACGGTCTATATTTCAAATAATCTCAAACTTTCTTCCTATGGTAAAATTCTGATTAAAAATGTTCTGAAAAGTGACAAAGTGCATTTTGGCCATTGCAAGCTTGTATATATTGTCTGACATGGCCAAAGAAAAAAAATAGTCTGTCTCAGCTTCCCGTGCGCATAGCTTTTAAAAATCCAAATTTAGCACATTTCTTTCTTTTTTTTTCTAGGTTTTTGAGAGATTTCAGTTTTTTCATCTTTTTTTCCTACTACTGGAAAAAAAATTAAATAAACGGCTGCGAAAAAAAAAATAGTGGCCGAAAAATGCAATAAAAAAAAAATTAGGGGGTATTTCCGCACCCGCATAGCCCTTTTTTACTAAAAAAAAAATCGCATAGCGCTTTTTTTTTTTTTTTTGCCCAACTTGTTTTCAATTTAAAAACATTGAAATAGATAGTTACTTACCTGATTTGCAGAAAATCCAAATGGTAGTAATTTGTTGAAACATGAAAAAGAAAAAGAGAGAAAAAATAATTAGAATTTAATTCGGAAAAAACATTCGATATGTAACATTTTGGGAAGATATTTTGTCACAAGCCTATTTAATTCCTTTGGAAATATAAACATTTTACATGATAAAGGCTAGAAAACTCTACCCCAGAATTGACATTTTACACAAAGAGTACTAGAAACTGATGTGGAAAAATTATGTAAGAAAAATAAAAATAACAAAGTATATTTGTCAAACGTTTGCTTTCTAAATTGTGTTGTTTGTGATATGATTCTAAATGTTCAGCACTATTATGTACAAAGGAAAACGTCATATAAAAACATTTCAAATCAATATACACAACAAACAAATTAATATATTCTTAAACAAGAAAATATCACAAAGTCAAGCTATGAAGCAGGTGAAGGTCAAGATGCCAACATCCCAGTGGTCCTAGCTGGTTATAAATGGACTATGGAATAATCCCTGGGGTTCCCTGATGATTGATGCACTCACATCAAGCTGCTTGGCTGGTAGGCGGCCTGGATACCAGGCTAGAAACGTAAACTCCAAACGGCACATGCATGACATTCTCCTGGTCAGAGATGGTCTCTCCTGACACATCTACAAATTACCTACATCAAGACTGTGTTGGGTTATGCCATAGGTCTTGGGTGAAATTAGATCTATTACGGTGAATGACTAACAGATATGTGGTAGGTGGAAACAGCATTTGGGATAGAAAGAAATCTGCTTGATTTACATGTGCATATATCAAGTTAGATGTCTTAGCATATAACAAAATATCAAATGAGATTGGGGAAATAAAATCCACAGTAGAAACATTTCTAGCTATTTCTGTATCTTGTTTGCCAAGGCTATATAGCATATGACAGTGTTGGGATTTGGAATCCTTGGAGTATTACATACATTATGCACAGATTATATGTTGATGCCATCATTTTACTGCAAAGTTTGAAATGCATTCATTACTCTTTCACAGCAGCACTACCCATCAAATTAAATCTGTGTAGACATCTGCATAATTATTATAATTGATATTCAAATTTAAATAACAACAATTTTAAACAATAACTCTCTTAACTCTCTTTAATTAAATATGAAATAGCTTTTTATAATTTCAAAAACAAGATAAATGAGTTAACACCTTTGTAACAGCATAGAATATAACTCATATCAAATAATTAACAACGCAGCCATTTTAAACTGGATGTCAACCATTATAGCAAGAACCACCGTATAAAAGATAATTTTAAACTCACTAAATCATAGTGATGCTGGCAAGGATGTTGGGAAGACGTCATCTTGCGAGGTTAAGTTTTGATTGTCCTGTCCAGTGCATGAGATAGATTGTGCCCGACCCTTCCTGTGCAATTAAGGGTCTTCCAACCTCAACCAACATCCCGTGATGTCGTGTAGCTGAATCAACATCATAACCTAGTCAAAGGGTGATGGTATCACCAGCTATATTGGTTTGCTTGTGAGTATTATTTTCATGTTGTCTAGATTTAATTCAGAATATGTATGTACCAGGTGTCCCAAAAAATGGTTACATGTAGAAAAATGACCGTGTGTAAAAACTATAGCAGTTGGGGTAATTGAACTTTGCATGAATTATAGTACATTCCTTTTCTAGATGTGTGTGAAATTTGAATACCACAGCATTACTATTTGTTGAGTTATAAACAAAAATAGGCACCTATGTCAAAAGCGCATCTGTTTAAAATTCAACAAAATAGTAATTCTTAATATAGTGAAATTAATATGCAGCCGTTTCTCATTTTAAACAGATCGTGTAAAATCAGACTGTTTATTTTTCCAAATGTGGTACCATTTTACATAAATAATAAATGAATCTCTTCTTTTATTATCTAATATGCAAATTAGGGGTACCTGCATACCATGCATTCCAGAATGTATTGTTTGCGTGGTTGTTTACAGCTTACCTGTCAATCAAACTGTAGCGCGAAATTTAAAGTTAAACACAACTGATAGTCACACTGCAAACATGGCTGTCTATTACAGCACACAAATGAGGATCAAAATTATTCAATTTTATTTTGAAAGCCTGAATTGTGTAAGGTTGGGAAAGTACTCTTACTCTATAACGAAAGCAAGATTTGAAGAAACATTTAACATTGATGCGCCAACATGGCCAGCCGTAAAGAAAATGCTTACCAAGTTTAAAACGACGGGGCAAATAACAAATCAACACAAAAGCAGGTCAGGTAGGCATCGCACTGCAAGGACTGCTGCTAACATTCAAAGGATAACAGAAAAGAGCATTAGGTCGCCAAAGAAAAGTGTTAGGAGGATTTCCAGAGAACTTAGACCAACGATTCCTAAAAGTTCTGTTCAGCGCATCTTAAAGAAAGACATAGACTTTTATCCTTACCACATTCAAGTGAAACAAGCTTTGGGTAATGGTGACAAACAGGAAAGATTACTCTTTTGTCAGGCCGTTTTAGCCAGACTTGAACTTGATCCACATTGGTTTGATGACCTGTGGTGGTCTGACGAGGCACACTTCTACTTGTGCGGACATGTAAACAAGAAAAACTTGATCTTCTGGGGTAGAAAAGGACAACCGCCCGATGAAGTTGCCGAAAGACCACTCCATTCGGAGAAAGTAACCGCGTGGTGTGCAATTAACAAGCGTGGGGTAATAGGGCCATACTTCTTCTGGGAAAACCAAGAAACAGTATCTGTGAACAAAGAAAGATACCTTAGAATGTTAAGAACATATTTTGTTCCTCGTCTTCAGAGATTCCCAGTGGATATGAGGCAACAATGGTTCCAGCAAGATGGGGCAACACCCCATACAGCGCGGATAACCATGCAATACCTCAGAGAAACATTTCCCGGCAGACTTTTGTCAAGAAACTCTGACTTTCCATGGCCAGCTCACTCTCCAGATTTGACATGTCCGGATTTCTTCTTATGGGGTTACCTCAAAGATAGAGTTTACTACCCAGTTCCAGCAACATTGATCGATTTGAAGAGAAATATTCGCCGTGAAGTTAACAGAATGCATGCCGATATGATTGCAAGAGCAGTTGACAATACTGTAGTTAGACTTCAAGAATGTGTAAGAAGGAATGGTGGACAAGTTGAACAATTTTTAAGGCAAAGGCACAGAAATTGCCCTGCACGAGGAGTTTAAAACAATATGAGTTATTATAGACTATCAATTTTCTATTTTATGAAAAAAGC
>JXSR01S012223.1:36819-52639 GCA_000969725.1 Ophiothrix spiculata | reverse complement strand
TGGTTGCTGCTGCCATCAAAGGTATAATATTGAATTGAAATGTATTTGAATGATAACACAACGTCTTGAATAATTAAATTTTTGTATTAAATTTTTCAGTTTGTACTTACTTGGAAGGCACAATAGTACACTGTGGAATGTAATCATTTTTGCTGTTCACTATAACAACACTTCATACATTTATACATGTATAAGGTAATCCCACTATGTAGTTGATAATTTTTAGTGATGGAATTAAAAGGACTGTTTTCTAATAGGTAGCTGCCAAATATGTGGAAGTTCTTACTTTTTATAAACTCATCCAATGTCCTAATAATAAGACATTACCACTTTCTTATATCTTTTTCTGTTTTACTTTCTTTTCCAGATGCAAACACAACTGCAGATATTAAGAATGAATTGCTTGAAGGCAAGAAATCTGAGGAAATATTAAAGCAGCAGAAAAGCAATCTGCTGCGGAAATTAGATAAGTCGGTAAAAGGATCTCACAAGATGAAAGCTAAATACCAGAGTTTGAAACACACATACATCAAGAGCTTGAAGAAAGCAATTGAGCTCCTTGGAATATCTGTCAACAAATATAGAAGCAGACCCAAGTCAAAACCTGAGGCCCAAATGCCCATTCGCCATATTGGTCTCAGAATGAAGACAAAAATGCCTGAAAGGTATTCATGTCTCAGAGCTGAGGCAAAAATGCCCAAAAGGTATTATTGGTTCAGACCTGAGATGAAAATGCCTCGAAGGCATTCTTACATGTAAGGGTAGATCCAATTATAAAATTGCTTGAAATATATATAAAGTCTTTGTGAACCTGATGTTAAACAAAATCAACCTAGTATATGAACCAGTAAAAGTATTAATATACAATTTTAAACCAAGTTAATGAACCAGTGCTTAAAAAGTATTCAAGATACAATCTTAAGCCAAGTAAATGAACCAGTAAAAGGTATTTAAGATACAATTTAAAAGTAGTAAATAAACTGGGAAAAAGTATTCAAGATAAAATTTTAATGTTTGTTTATAAACAACTTATTTAACAAGATAAATGGATGCTGAAATTCTACTGCTTATCTATATAAAATAATTACACAAACAGTTTAATTTGAAGCATTTTGTGATACAAATATGATATGCTAAAAATACTTAAGAAGTAAACTATTTTGAAAAAATATATATGGATATAATTCTTAGTACCAATTAAAATGTAAACTGTAATTGAAGTAAAAAATGTGGATAATACCAAATTGTAATGAATATGTGGAGACTCTTTAAAGTATGTTTACAGTAAAAACTAGCAATTTATGAATGATAGATATAATCCTAAGTACCAATTAAATGTAAACTGTAATTGAAGTAAAAATGTGAATAATACCATATGTGTAAAACTGATTTGATATCTGATTTTATTAAAATTTTAAATATCAAATTGTAATGAATAAGTGAACACTCTTCCAAGTATGTAAAAAGTAAACTGGCAAATAAAAGATACAATTTCATATCAAATATTAATTTGTTGGCACTACTTACTTTTGTTGAAAACTATTATACCAGGAATGTTAAAAGATTTGGTATATAGAACTTTGCACAAGAGATATCTCAAAGATACATTACAAAATTTTAGGCTACCTACATGTGACTCACTTTTTACAATGACTTTCAGCAAAACACACATTGTTTTCTTTTTTTCATTACGTACATTTAGCCCGTACGTGGATAGTTCCTAACCAGAAAGCGTTATCCAGTTATCTGGTTGGTAATCGGATTACACGTAACAAATATGACAAAAGATGAAATGAACTGATTACCACACAAAAGTATTGCACTGTTGTTAGGTGATGTGCGTGATCCAGTAACTGGGTGAGTTATGTAATCACTTTTTGTCACTTCAATGTCGGGTATTCCAGGCCGTTATCAGGTATTTCGGGTGTGATTCATATGGGGGAATCTGAGCTTAAATACTTCCAAATTGCAGGTACTGATTGCAGAAATATATATGTTCATTGACTATTTTGTTTTCAACCAACCTAATTTGCTACTTGTAAAATTGATGAAAATTCATGAAGAAATCCAGCCATGTGATACACATTTGCTACCAGTTAACAATGTCCTCAATTTATTTCAAAATTCTTCTTAATGCATAATTATTGTGCTATATTTGTTTCTATAACCCCTGTGGATGACCAACTTTGAATGATTCTATTTGCTTCATTTTGGGGGTTTTGAATCATGCTTGGATCCCTGGACACACTTGTCATTTGACCCAATCAGCCATTTAAGCTATTCAAGCTATTGATAACATGTATGAGTGACTGCTTCTACAGTCGCAACAAATGTCGAGTGAAACCCTCATCAATCAAAATGGTTCCTCTAGATGCTTCAAAATTGCCTTTTACAAAGTTCATTGATTAAAACCAAATATCAATTCCAGCAATTGCAAGCAATTTTATTCATCATACACTTACCTCAGTTCTCTTTTCCTTCTCTGCTGTGCTTGCCAGACAATCTAATATGACAGTCAATGGTTGCTTCAGTAATTGCCTCTCCAGAGGTTCACTAACTAACACTAAGCATGCGTTCCAGTATCGGCGAGCTGCAGTTATTACTAAGGCATTGTTTTTGGCTCTCCTTCCAAACCTTAAAAAATGCAAATGTCAGAATTGAAACATAAACAAAATGCCGGAAAACAGAGAGAAAGGATAAATGTTTGAATTTTGTTGTCAAATCTGACCAGCAAATAAAAGTTTTTAGCTGTACTCATCATGATACTATATTGATTAGACATGAATTTTATAGGTCTATTCTATCACACAACATAATCAAAGAAAATTTAAAAAATCACTGGTCATCCAAAACTCGAGAATTTATAACTTTAAAAATATATCGAAGAAGAATAATACTGTTTCATATTATACAATGACAAATTTGGATTAATGGGTTGTGGGATTTTGAAAGGACGTATTATGTCTTCAAAATGCATGGATTCAACATTGCCAATAATTTTACATCATGATATCATTCCTCCGTATTTCTTCATGATTTTAGTAGAGTGCAGTTACACAGATACAGAGATTACCAGTTTTTGATTCCTGATAAAGTTTAGCATGTTTAGTCCTGCACATTAGGATTGCACTATTTGTAGCTTACCTTGCAGCATTGAGAAAGGACTCCAGTGCAGCTCTGCGTATGACATTCTTTCCTTGCATATTGTTGACAAGACTACAGCCCTGAATGCAGCTAGCATAGCTCAACATCTCATGCCAAACCATCTCCTTGTGTCTAAAAAGAAAAAGAAAAGAACTTTTAAAAGTTTTGAAGCTTGCATTCATAGAATAGATACTGCTTCACAGACAGTCTCTAAGATTTTAAAGAGATTGTGCACATTGTGGAATCCATCGATTAAAGAAAGTACAGATAGGAAGCAGGTCTATTATTTGCACCCTAAAAATGTGGCTGAGTTAGGGGATTGCACCATGCGTGCGCCATGCCTGGACCAATGCTATTACTTGACTACAACGCAATTCCCATCTTTGTTCATGGTAATCATACAATTAAGCAGCAGGAGAAATCAAAGGTATTGCTTTGACTTGAATGAGTCTTTGATTTGATCTTTACTCCCAATTCACTGGGAACTCCCAGTAAATGCAAGTGATTAAATCACAAAGTTTACTTCCACTGTTAGTTCTCTTCAGGTTTATGAGTTTTAAACCTAAACTGCTAGGTACATCTGACAGAGGAAAGCAAAAATCTTATTTCTTACTCAATAATTTCTGTAAATTATTACATTTATTCAAAAGGGCTCTAACAAAAACCTACAAGTTATACTACCTGTGTACTGCACTGGATATCAAATGTGAACCACAAATCAATTTGAAATTTTGTTCAAACCAAGTAACCAAATCATCTGATCATGAATATACTGACCTATCCATTTTACGTATCTTGGTAGCCTTTTTGAAGATTTTATCTTCAGACTCTAAAGCTTTCTCTGAACACCTCACCTCATGACTAGCTGGTGATGTCTACCTCCTAATGCAAGAGCTGACAACCTAGTCCATACTGCTAGGTACATCTGACAGAGGAAAGCAATAATCTTAGTTCTCATTCAATAATCTCTTGAAATTATCACATTTATTCAAAAAGGCTATAACAAAAACCTGTGTACTGTGCACTGGATATCAAATACGAACCACAAATCAATTTGAAATTTTGTTCAAACCAAGTAACCAAATCACCTGATCATATATATACCAACCTATCCATTTTACGCATCTTGGTAGCCTTATCTTCAAACTCCAAAGCTTTCTCTGAACACCTCATGACCAGCTGATGATGTCTGCCTCCTAATGCCAGTGCTGATAAGCTATCACTCTAATCATCTGATCATGTATACTGACCTATCAATTTTGCGCATCTTGGTCGCCTTGTCTTCAAACTCTAAAGCTTTCCCTCAACACCTCATGACTAGCTAGTGATGTCTACCTCCCAATGCTAGCGCTAATAGCCTACCACACTAATCATCTGATCATGTATACTGACCTATCCATTTTACGCATCTTGGTAGCCTTGTCTTCAAACTCCAAAGCTTTCTCTGAACACCTCATGACTAGCTGATGATGTCTGCCTCCTAATGCCAGCGCTGACAACCTAGTCCATACTTGAAGTTCTACCAGTAAGTCTGACCATGTACATGCTTCAGCCATATTGCACACCTATAGAAAATACAATATAACACTGATCAGCAACGCTGATTGATTCACTTCATTGGTTGCCAGTTCGCGAGCGGATCACTTTCAAAACTCTCCTGTGCATCTATAAAATTGTCAATGGACAAGCTCCAGATTACTTAGCGGAACTGTTTACTTTCTACGAACCTGGCCGATACCTCATATCTTCAACAGATAACACACGTCTCAACATTGTTAAATCCAGTAGCACTATTGGGGACAAGATTTCAATCAATTGCAGCCAAATCTTGGAACTTGTTGCCCATCGATATCAGAACTGTTTTGTCTGTTGAACTTTTCAAAAAGCTTGTGAAGACTCATTTGTACTCTTTTCATTGACTGTTCATCTTGATTTATCTTGTAGTGTATCTAGTAGCGTATCTTGTATTTTGTTTTTTGGTACTTAGGTGAATGGCGCTATATAAGCACTGTGTATTATTATTAAGTTTGACACAAACTGCTCCATTTCTTTACAATACATGATCAAGGCTTACTAACTACATGTGGGCAATTCTCAATTTTGATTTTTAATAACAATGATTGGATCCTAAACATTTAAGCTAGAACTTCCTCACTTGGTGCCTACTGCAGTTTGATTAATAGTAATGCTGTGCTTTACTTGTCAAAGAAATCATAAAATACACAGAAAAAAATGTCACGAAGAGCACAAAAATTGGCTACCAAGGTAATACATCAGAATCCTAGTCAGTGATAGTTTACAAACATTTCTTGTGTCTGAAATGAGTAACAAGCAAAATTTGCTTGATTTATGACATTGGCTTACCTCAGCTAAGGCAGGTGCTTCTTTGAAGTCCATCACACCATTTCCATTGAGGCTTTGCATTTCTACAGCAACAAGGCACTTATTCATTGGACGCTGGGGATTATTCTGGAAAGTTTAAAATATAGCAGTTAAAATAAATAACACTTCCATAAGTAACTTTTATACTGCAAGACTTGCCCTGAATGTGTCTTATCGGAATTATATTCATCCTTAGACATCACATTTTTAGACAGCAAGCAAGTCATTTTTGTAGTAGATAAACACACTATAATACTATGACATATACATACATGTCATAGTATTTTAATGTGTTTATCTTGAATGAGCAGAAGGGAAGAAGATCCCTTGTAAAGACAAATTCTGATAAAGAAGTCTGTCTTTAAACATAACAACAATTTGTGCCTGTCAATAAAAGGTCAACACAAATCAGACACAAATGCACTATATTGAGTAACTGCACCTTCTCTCTTTTATCTACTACAAAAATGACTTGCTTTTTTGCACACAAAATTGTTGTCAAGAAGGTAATGATAACAAAATAATGAAGAGAAATTAAAACAAGGCAGACAAAAAACAGTCTACACTTACATCAGCTTCATCTGTTCCTTCTGATCCAAGGTTCTTGTTGATTTGTTGACCTAACATCTGTTTGATTCGCACCCACGTGATGATGAGTGGATGTCGTACAGCTATTGGCACAATATCCAAGGGTTTGTTGCCATTAGTCACTTCCAGACCATAGTCACCAACCTGTATGTTGAAAAACATGAATATGAGTTAAGGCCCTTATTAAAGTCAATGTTGAGTTTCCCATCACATTTTGCTCAGCTCATAATGAAGCAACTATTTCATTATTCATTATTTTTAGATCTATTATTTTGGGCTATTTTAGGGGCCAATTACATTGCTACACTCACTTATTGACCATTTTTAATGTATACATCATTAAAACCAAAGTTCTATTACGTCTTGGTATAGGCCACCTTATCATGACTTCAGTTTAAAGTAAACAATGTTTACATTCACCACCAAAAATATAAAATTAATTCCAAATAGTAGGAAAGGTAAAAAACATTGTTATAATTGGCTGATTTTCAAATAATGAAATATTTTGGGATTTTCACTTTTGAAAGGAGGGTCCAAAATCATAACGAGGGTGGGTGACGGGAAACTCAATATGAGTTTTAAGGGCCTAAACACGCTTCATCATTTTGGACAGATTTTCGTCAAGATGAGTACATACAAAAATGTAAATTAAAATGACACAATTTGTCCCTGTCACTTAAACATGCTAAGGGTTGGATGGAACTATTTATTTTATCAACTTCACATTTGTTTGATATCATGAAGACTCTGTGAAATTACAATGTCTATTTTACTGTTAGCACTATGATGGTTAGCTACTGACTTGGCTTAGCGTAAGGGCGATTCCTTCCTGCCAAGGGTAGGTGGTGTTACCTTTACCTATCTCCATGATGGCTAGATACAGAATTGGCTTTGCGTGATGGCGGACTCTATCCTGCTTGGTAACGGTACAGGAGACTGCATTATAGCTTACCTCAAGTGCTTGTTTAATATCATCTAACCCATCTGGATCTACCAACACTGTTTTACTCTTAGCACTATAATGGCTAGCTACAGACTTGGCTTTTACTCTAAGCGCTATGATGACTTGCTGCAGACTTAGATTTGTGTGACGGGACATTTCCCTGCTTGGTGACGGTGCAGGAGACTGCATTATAGCTTACCTCAAGAGCTTGTTTGATATCATCTAGCCCCTCTGGATCTACCAACACTGTTTTGCTCTTAGCGCTATGATGACTTGCTACAGATTTGGCTTTGCGTGATGGCGATTCTTTCCTGCTTGGCGACGGTGGAGGAGATTGCATCACATCTTTAGCTTTCCCTGTTGGTATCCAAGGCTGGATGAGACCATAGGCTAATGCATTGCACATGTTGACAAGCATTACAGTTTCTCTGCAAAAGATGGAATATTAACATACTACATTAAAAGATTTTCCTTCAAACTTTGAAATAAAATATCTGCTCAAAGGGAGTAAAATCACAGAACTGGACGTGAAATAGTCTTTTAGTATAGTACAATTACACCAAGAATGATAGAGGCTAGTATATGCTGCAAATGTTTGTTATTTCAATACTCGAATATCTGTCTCTTTTGACAACTGTTTTGACAGCTAAACTTGAATCACACTGGAGAGGGTGTGAGTGAAGTGGATCAGTTAAGACTCAAATCGGCACATTGGGAGTTCCACAACAGCCATTAAGTTATACCCTTTGATAAGACATTGTATCTCCATTGCTTGGACAACTCAGTAAAACATGGGAGCTGTTATGAGAAAACATAACAATCAAGTGCTGATAGGCCATGCATATTTGGCCATGTAGCAGCCCCATTTGTAGCAAAATAATTTTAATGGTTTCCTAACGGCAGTGTTGTAATGGTTTCCTAACGGCAGTGTTGTAATGGGTCACAGCACTGTATGGTGAAAAGGCACACTTTATATATACAATAAAGGCTTATTATTGATATAATTATCTAAACCTCACCCTGCATGTCCAACTTGTTTCAATGCTTGAAGCAATTTAGCAAATGGAGCAGTGAGCTCTCTATGTCTTCCGCTTGATAGAAGATGATTATTGTAATTCCATAGATACGTAGCCGCGCTGCAAACAGTCCAAGGTTCATTCAGCTGGACTCCTAGTTCAGCTGCTCTCAGGAATCCTTTGGTTGCAGAGTCAGATAGGCCTTGTATCCAATTGCTGGATATCAAATAGAAAGAATCAACACATAATGTTTTCAGGTGTACTGACCATAGATGTAATGAAACAAAAACATTGTTGTGGCATTTATATCATCAGAGAATTAATACAAAATAAAGTCTACCTTGAAAATAAGCAGTTGTGTTGCATGGGGCTTTACACATTAATGCTAGATACCAAGTTTTACCATGGCTTATACCAGGCGCACAGCATTTAACACAGTAGGAATGTGATTGGTTGTTACCATGATTGTCACATCAACTTCTGTTACTGGGGACAATTGATAAGGCAAAAAAAATTGTTTGTTTGCCCTCCAGTGGAAAAAATTAATATTTTGGGTCGGTCGGTCGGTTGATCTTTATTTTTTCTACTCTTCACATAATTATATTTTAAAGAATGGTGTCATTCCATGGATTTTTTCGCAAACACCAAGCAATGCAGGGCTTAATCAAAGATTGTAGGTCATAATTTAAAGGAAATATGCATTTTATACTACTAAATATGACTTTATACTGCTGAAATTTACATTTTCCATCGAAAATATTGAGTTTTCATATTTTAGGTGTTTGAAGAAAATAACCTAAAATACCCGACCCAAATTTTCTGCATTTTAGGGTCGGTCGCAGAGGGCAAACCAATACACTTTTTTTTAGGTCTAAGTTGTGCAAATGCATCCAACAATTATGCATAAACACAGATTGTAGAGCAATTATTTTTAAGCTAGAATACATGATTACTAAACAACCAACATTTGAATAAATTTGGTAAAATTTCAATTAAGTATTCAAGATTGCCCAAATCAAAACCTATTCTACGGGATAAGTTGCAATCACTGACTTTGGACAAACACATTTGAAATATAAATACAGATGATTTACATACAATTCATCATAAAGCTTATCAACGAAATCACTCCTGATTGAATTCTTGCATAAATCCACTTTTTGTGTTTTGCCATGGGCCTTCGATATGAATTGGCACCCCCTTACCAGTATTCAATCCAATCCGGGTCTTCTTCAGGTTTCTTGGCTATGTAACCTTTAGGCCTTTTACTCTTGTCTTCAGGTGGAATTGGTTTGTTGTTTAAATCAACTCCAGATGACCGAAGTAGATGAATCAAGGACTGAAAAGCAAAAGAAATGTACATTTTACAAGATGAAATTATGACATGAAGTGCCAATATCAGTTTTGTAGGAGAGTATTTATTCATATTTAGCTGCTTGAGGATACTACCAAAATGCTTTATAAACCAGAAAGGGTCAGCACCTAGGCTGATTGGCTATATTTTTAAATATCTAGCAGCATTGTGATATTATTAAACTGCTACACAAATCAAGAGGGGTCAGTAACATGGCTGAATGGCTTGCTAGTTCTACATAAACAGGTTAAAAGAAAATAATTCATCAAATGAATAAGTTGACCATTTTATCAAGGACCACTGAGACAGAAGTTAGCAAGATTGGATATTGACATTTCCTTGAAAGATGTTGGGTACGCTTCCATGTTCATTAACCTCAGCAAAAGTGCTACATCCATTATGTTATGAATTAAAATCGAAACACTCTTATAGAGTTTATGGACATGTACAAGAGCAAAAAAAATAAAACTCATGCAGGCATGTCTACATATTACCATGTATGGCCTACCTCTGAATTCAGGAAGTGAACTTCTGCCAATGTCCTAATCAAGTCTTTGTCAGAGTGTGGGACAGGTTCCTGTGTTGCCTGCTCCATAGCTGTCCTAACTTTCCTACTGGTTGGACTCTCTGACTGAGGTGGAGGCGGTGGTTCTGTCGCAGCAGCACTAAAAAAGATGCAATGTTTACAATTGCTCAATATATGTTATCTTTCATTATTATAGAAATATCCAGTGCTGCACTTTTGTTTAACATGTTATTTAACACAAATGTTATCTGAAACCACATTACATTGACTTATATATATTTACAAGTGGTGGTTGGTTTATTTTATTAGTTCTTATGACATAAGCAATATGGGCCGAACAATAATTGTAAAGGGAAAGGAAACAGCTTTTATTTGCAAAGGTCAGGAGTGCACATCTTTCTTTTAACTGGGGAAGAATCCACCTTTTGTTATATTTGTAATGCAGGGATCTCCCACCTTCTTTCCCTTGAGCCTGTTACCTTCCCAGCATTGAAAAATGCCCATTTGACACCTGGGTCGAGAAAAGCACATCACACACTGCCAAACGGATTCGAAACCACAACTACAAATGTGCTATAATTGAGAGTCAGGAACTCATGCCACTAGACCACATATGTCCCACTTATCAATATATGACTTGTGAAAAGTAACAAATAAAAAATATCAGTAAGTCTAAACATGCAATAATTTAACAATTAATTATATAGCTGACTTGGGAATACAATACATATTAATATAGAAGCACACAGACACTTAAGGTTGCATAACTTGATGTTAACAAAAGGATAATTTATGTTATGGATAAATAATATGTATACCTACAGGTCAAAAAAGTTTTAGATATTCACACATAAATATCATTCAAATAACAATTTCAGTAAATTAGTGGGCAAAAAATCAATGGCATAATAGTCATTGGATTTTTTGATTTGGATCTTAATTTGTAAATAATAAAATAAAGAGATAATACATAACAGTAACTATAAGCTAGTCCTTTATCACATATAAAGAAAAGGTAAATCCTATTTTATATTTAGGATTTCACAGAATGACAAACACAAGGTTATACAAGTACTATAAAAGAGAAAGATTTTTCCAAACTCACTGTCCAAAATATACCCGCCTACGTCTGTGAAGAAACATATGATACAGATTTTTATAACACAATGGGATTTGCTATAATAATAAGCAACTACAATTTCCAGAACAAAGTTCAAATTTTACATTTCACTCATGTATTTTTCCATGCATCAGACACATAACAATAAACATACAACCCTAACACAGTCCAGTGAAGAATGTCCACAGAATCATTCCAACAAGAAAATATTTTTGAAATAAGTATTGGTATTTACTCTGAATATCAACTTCATCAACTGACAAGTCCCTAATATTGACTAGTCGTGAAGGGCATTGTGAAAGTTATCGATCTGAGGTGATTTTAAAACAATGACTAATATGTCATGGTTTTGAAATCACCAATCTTTTTATTAACCATGCTCTGAACAAAAAGCAGTCACCATTTGTTTTATATACACATTTTTGGCATCATATTGATAAAAAGAAACAGCTTATCAACTAAGAACTAGTGATAATGAATTACACTGTCTCTTCTTTAAGTGTAGACCATAATAGTTAATTAGGTGTTTATTTCATGCATTTGGGTGATTTTTGAACTACTCCCTCCATTTGGTCACATTTTTAAACTATCCTAGTTCATTGCGCTTCAAACGTTATGAAGAGGGTTAACTTTACTGAGCATTTACCTTTCAGTCCTAGTTTCAGGCCTACTGCCATTCGGCGGAGCAGTCGGTGGTGGAGCTTTCACTGCAGTCCAGCGATCATCATCATAAAGCAGACAGAATCTTGCAGCTACTCTACACACATCCCATACTTCTTGCTTCCTTGCTGTCTTGGCTAAGTCTGCCCATAGCCTGGCCCTGCATTATCAAATATACAATACTGATGGTTATCAACTTAATAGGAATATTAGTTTAGTTTAGTTGTATTCGGCATTTCAACAAAATAGTACAAAGAAATATACAAGACGAATAATAAAATACAATTATACAAAATCCCAAAGACATCAAAATGTTGAAAACCCATAAAAGACTGGCTACAAATGAAGACTTATTTCCAATGGGGTCCCAAAACAACATCTTATATTACTTTTGTATAATTAAGAAAGAGAAGTTGACCTAACTGGGTGTTGCTGGTTTAGATACAATGAATGCACAAGTCTGTTTAAATTTCATTTTTAAAAATTATAAAAGCGAATCTTTCCCACTCATTTTTGCAAATGTCTGGTATAAGTTTAGTATGATAGTCTGATCTTCAAACAAAAAAGCATATTTCTGTGAGGTTTTCATGCATTTATGTCATAATCTTACTCGCCATTTTTTCCGACACGACTCTAGTATTGAATAAATATTATGCACCAAACAAGAAAATTCTAAAGCAATCAAAGGTTACAAACATGTTATCAATCTTACCATAAGTATGTATGGTATATACAGGATATCACTACACACATGCACACGATTTTGAGTTACACATGCTTTGATTATTCTGTTTCTTTAAACTGCCTGACTTTTGATTAAAGTTTATTCTGACAGACACAGCACTATACTTTGATCAACACCAAATAGCCGGGTCTCTTCACATCATGTATTGATACAGATAAGCTTGCGCGTAGCTGGACACAGTATAAGTGCAGGAGACGCAGCACGTTGCACGTGTGACTCGCACTTCAGTATCTATGGCGCACTTGTAACTGGGATTATGTTTACTTGCGGATGAAAAGCCTCAGAATTCTTGCCTATTTAGTGGCGATCAAAATATGCAAACTGTTTTACATTTGAATTCCACTGACCTGTCCCTTTCATTCTCACTACCAAGTCTCTTGATATGACCTTGGCATTTCTTGACACATTTCTGGAAATGTCTGGCTTTAGCTCCAAGTTCATTGATGACAGTCTGGGCACCTCTCCCTGCTGCACCTGCAAATCAAAACCATAATCTATTGTTATGAAACAATCTGGAATGGCTTTCTCATAGTAATCTTGGCTAAATTTTCACTCACATTATATGGTGAATATATATGGTTAATATATCACAAGAAATGAAATAACTAAATGTTGTATGGGATGTTAATAATCAGGTTGAACAAGGATTGGACTGTCAATTTGATACTACAGGGTGTCCAAAAATAAACTCCCCATTTTTAAATACTTATAACTTTAAAACCAGGATTCGCATGACAACTATAGACATATGTATTGATAGAGGAAACTTGTAGAATTAATTTAGTACCAAACATGATATACTTGCCACTTTTGAAAATCATTTTCAATGTAAATTACGTCAGACGTAAAAAGCCTACTTCCATACTGAGAATAAAAACAAATGTGCGCATCATATGTAGAGGAGGGAGCAATCTTTGAAGACAAAATAATCATTCATGATCATTTTAATGACTAATTCAACAAAACAGCTTTTACAATGTTAATACAAAGATTTTTGATTGTGGTTTTGTCTTAATAATAACATAATGCTCATTAAAATGTTTTTAATTTGTAAAAGTGTAACTCTCGCATTATGCTCATCTTTAAATGGTACACAACAGCAGTACTCCTTATTACACATTCAAAGTTACACTCACAGGGACATATCAAATTACCTCCTTCTTACCCAGATTAAGCTACCAAGTATTTCAGAATATGTTCTAGATGGCCTCCTTGCACATTTCAAAAAAAAATTTACTCTAACGACAAAGTTCTTGACGTTTGTGCATGCGTTCTTCTTGATCTTCCTGTTTTCACTGATGATGTTCTGTTTCAGGTCAGGAATAGTCCATGGTGTTGGGATGTACTTTCCTTCAGATAACCCAAAAAGTAATTGAGCGGACTTAAATCATGGGAGTGAAAGGGTCAATGTTTCTTTGTCTTGAGCATTTTGTTGAGCAATATGAGTGTTCATGAAAAAGTTAATTAATAAAGCCATTCTAAACCGTTTAGCTGTATGAAGCCTCATGTCGTCATAGTGAAGTTGCAGACTATTAACACTGTATTGTATATTGGCTCAACCACTTTGAACTTTCAGACCTTCTTGCTATCTTAGAAGTTTACTGATTGCATCATGTTTGGTATCAAAAGAATTCTACAAGTTTCCTCTATCAATACATATGTCTATAGTTGCCATGCAAATCCTGGTTTTAAAGTTATAAGCATTTAAAAATGGGGAGTTAATTTTTGGACACCCTGTATCTTATCAGTCTGCACTACTAGTCAAAGTCAATATTTTTTTGTCAAATGTGTGTTGTTCATCCTAGTTTACAACATCTGAAATTCAGTTACATACAAATGATTGATTATACTTGTCTTGGTTACTGGACTTCAATGATTTAAGTAATAATGCTTGAAATGTAGTTAACTGTAACACTTAAAAATATAGCTTGTTGAAATATAAATGAAATAAAATAAGGCAAAATATCTAATCTGAGTGAAAATGTAATGAAAGGGTGGAGCTTCTTACAAACTAATTCATTAGTTTCCATGAAAGGAATAATTTTATTTAAAATCATAATATGGACAACTGATGAATTAAAGCTTAGAAGCATCCATAAAGATCTGTGTTCAAACCTATACCTAATCTTATCTTGATGCATCAGGGTCGTTCAGAGCAGCTTCCACAGATCTCACGCTTGTTGTGCAACAGTTAATGCGACAGACCCCGGTGACACACTATGAAACCAGCTTTACTTGTTCTTAGATTTAAATCAGACAAATAATGTGTAGCCATTCATCTCAACATCATAATATATCCCTAAAGTTTACACACATTTAGCTGAACCTTTAAGAATGGTGGCAAATCATTTTAACTTTCTTCCTATTATCATTTTTTTAAAGTTTTACTCAATATTGGAAACACCACATTCATGGTATGTACTGCGAAATGTTGGCAACTCCATTGATTAAGATTAAACGAAATAATAATGACAGAGTATCAACTTTTAAATTACTGAACACCTGGGATTCGTTTGGACTACAGAAATTGTTAAAATACAAAATGTTAAGGTAGGGAATAGTTTTATAGGGAAAACAAACAACCACACTGTTATAGGTGGGAGAAAAACAAAACTGTTACGAGGAGGGTTCCAATCACACATACCCAAATTGAACAGGAACCTGGTCATTTACATTACAAGTTATCAGCACAATCATTAAAATCTCATGTTGGTCCCCATGTCTCATGTTAATTGAATTTTAAATAGTGAATGGGCTATTGAAATACACAATGATTATGATTTAAAAACTGTTATATTTCTACAAATGAATGCTGGTAAATAAGGTAATCATTCTGAAACTGTTAAATGACAAATGAAAATAGGTCTTGTGACAACATGTTCATAGTTAACCAAAACAACTGTCTTTGAAGAGTGCAATATCTTAAACCACTTCTGATTAAGATATTCATTTGTTACCAGTGAAGCTTAAACCATTCCTATACATCGTGATGTCATATCTAGAAACTACTGTTAAAAGTTTTGTACAGCCAAAGAACCAGGAACTACCATTTTTCACTTGAATGTCTAGAGGCCTATGGAATGTCTGTGGGTCAATGGGTAAGGGTAAGACTACACTATTTATAGGTTTCAGAACCTCAAAAACCACATTTTTCATCAGGATATGTTATCCAAACTTTACTATAGTGACAAACCATCATAATAACTATGGAATACTATTTTTGTTATCAAATTTAAAATCTCTCTCCAGAGAATCATGAAAAATATATTCTTATTTAATACCTGATCTAAAATATGCTAATCAAGGACAAGGGGAATGATGGAAATGTCAGTATCAGTGATG
>JXSR01S012223.1:19475-36769 GCA_000969725.1 Ophiothrix spiculata | reverse complement strand
AAATTTAATCAAAAAATAATTCTATTGATAGACATCTCATTTAATACATGATCTAAAACATGCTAATCAAGGACAAGGGGGAATGATGAAAATGTCAGTATCAGTGATGACAGTATGAATTGGATTGGGTATAACTGCAGTTGTTTTATCATAACAAAACTTAGCCTTACTATCACCAGCAGCTTTGCATAATAGCCACGATGTTTCTTCCAGTTCTTCCTTCACTAAACAAGTTATAGTAATTGAACATTTAGAACTGATGTTAAACAGTACAATACAAGTACAATCATTTTTAACACACAACTTTAAAAGATTATTATTTTGTAATCCGGATAAAATCGTATCATTTATTTCTACTCACTTTGAATAAATAAAATATTTTGGGTTTTTTTTCTTCTTTATTTCTATTTTGATATGCATTGCACATCTTCATTAAATATTTTTATGATCGAACATCAATATCAGAAAGAAATAGGTGATGCTTTTATTTTCCTTTTGTAACATCTGAGCAAAACTTTCCTCAAATGGCAAAAATATATTTTAACTAAACAATTACCAGAGGTTAATAAATGCGCATTTCATGTCTTGAGTGAAATGAGACAAAATCAATGCACGTTCTGTCAATTTCTGATGCGTCCAATTCATGAGGCCCATAGGGACCTAGTGAATTGGACAATCTAAAAAGTACATTGATTATATCTAATATTACGAGCATAATGGAATGCAAAATTAATTGACTTAATTAATAAACAACAGAAAAATAATATTGCATCTTTTGTTAAAAGAACTTTGCCTTTTATATAGCCATATAAATTCAAAACTAAGCTCAATCAATAATCACTAAGCGAGATAAATCATCATATGTAACATTCATACGCACTAAACGCCTGTCACGCAAACTGGAACGCAGAGTAATGCACTCAGCATGTTTTATATTCTTGCATTCTGATTGGCTAGATAACACGTGGAGTGTATGTATTAACTTTTTAAAGTGACTTCTCTTGAAAAAGAAAATATAAAAACATAAATTTCTTGACTTGAACAGCAGATATTACCTTTAGTTTCACTTTCACTTTCCAACACCAGTAAGAATGCTTCAGGTGACAATGCCTGTCCAGCTTTCATCAGGAGGGCTCTCTTCATACGCACTGTGCCTGCAGCACTCTTCCTTGCCTGCAACAACCAGGATATCAACCAGAATATGAATCATCTACAGCTTCACTAACACCAGTGAGCAAACATGTACAAGGAGTCAACAATATTATGAAAAAGGTAAAGGGGACGGTCTGTATTTCACAGGTCGGAGAGCCCATCTCTGTCACAAAGCGTTTGGGCCAGACTCCACAAGTTGTTATAATTCCGTTAAGGGGTTCTCAACACCTCCTTCCACATGAGTCTGTTACCTTCCCAAAATTGGAGAAAGCCGGTACCCATTTGACACCTGGGTGGAGAAGAGCATATTAGTGTAAGTATCTTGCTCAAGGACACTACACACACCGCCCACAGGAATCGAACCCATGACTTTCAATGCCCGGTGATTAACAGTCGAGGACTTATCCGCTAGGCCATGCATGTCGCAATATTATATTTTGAACAATTCAGCACTAATTGTATCCATTCTTCATGGCCACCTCAAGATTTACACATTATAAACAATAAGTCCCAAAATGATACAATAAAATTTACAAAGTCAAAACAATGAAAGTTCAACAAAAGGCTTCATACTATGTCAACAGTATCTTTGCCATACACACTCTATACCAAATTGCATTGCTATTTGAATGAGTTTCATTACACATGTGTTCCAAGCTTCAATAAACAATAGTTGTATATTCCATATTGAGTCAACATTGCTACAACCAAATTTACATTTATGATTTTTGTGAACAGGACATCAAATTTAATCAAAAAATAATTCTATTGATAGACATTTGTGTAGACTTTTGACTCCATCAGCTAGTCATAGATCAATGCTGAAATGTTATGTTATGACAATGCATCTTGAATAAAACAGAAAACTTTACTAAAAACACAAACTAAACTAAACAGAAACTGAAGAAATATTTATTTATGATTCATCATTTAACTACACTCATTCCTGATGATATGCAAACCACTACCCTTTTGCATTCAAAGCACATGGACCTGTATGCTATTCGAATATTGTGCTTTAGAGATCAAACCATGGATATAGTAGCTTATTCTACTATATCCATGATCAAACATAACTTTTATCATAATTCCAAAGCTAATATCTAAACCCCTACCAAAAATGCAACATACCTGCTCAATTATCATGGCTGCCGTATCTTCCTGGCTGTCTGGCTGCTTATACAACTCAGCTCTCAATTCCAGTCTATGCAGGGCACTTGTCAATCTCTCATTATATTGCCCACCATCATCAAGACCTATTGCCTATTGAAGATATAATGTTTTTGTACAGGTCAAATAATCATTTTATTTATATAATACTAGTATTTTAACTACAGAGTAGTTATGTTCATGCCGTTCTTAAACTCGCTGCAAAATATCAGTATTCATTTCAACTCCCACATATTTAAAAATTGACACTTTAGATAGATTAAATAGATGAATTGGGAATTTAACTATAAAGTGAAAATGTTAACTCAAGTTTTCTTAGTTTCAAATATTCTGATATGTCATGCATCTAAGAATCATTAATACACCATCTGAGTGTCATTTGAACTTAAAACAAGAATCATTTTAATACTGAAAATATATTATTTACTGATCTACAATAAAAAATATAACAGGGGCACACTCTATGGGAGACATATTTTGGATGGTTACATATATAGAGCTGGCTGTGTACTTTTGAATACCTTCTTGAGATGTTCCATGGCAACTGCTATTTGTTCCTCATCTTCCTCACACTTAGCCAGCTCAGTATGGACTTGACAACGCAATAACACCAGCAAACTGTGATGGATACAAATGGTTCAATGACATAATGATAAGTTAATCTCAATTTTAAAAAGGATGACATTCATATCATGTCTCTTTAAAACATATACATAAGAGTTACAATCATTACAAAAAGTTTTTTGACAACTTAAAAGTAAGATATTTACCCTTCAGTATTTATAAAATCTGTAATCACATATTGAATAAAACCTGTATTCATGTTTTTTTAGAGATAAAATATTCCAACCCATGCTTTGAAATAAGAATTCTAGAAACAGGAACAACTTCAATGAAAGTAACAAGAAATTGTTCTTGATCCAGTTCTTTATGCACAAATTTATTAGCTAACCTGAGCATTTTACCAACAAGCAAAGTTGTGACTTTTCTCCCCTTATTTTAAAGTTTGCCAACCCCTGAATATATCCTGTATCCCGGATACCCACTCAACACTATACCATTTGCAATATCCATTAAAGTAATTTTTTATCTGTAAAACACATGTTTTGTTGTTTTCATATTATTTTATTTGCTTGTCTGACTCTGACCACCTAAAGGCTCCCAGAAAGAACAGTGCTTGTGTAATGAAGAGATCCCTTGAGGAACGAAATTGACAAATAAATATATAAGTACATACCTGTCAATGTTTTCTAGTGCCTCTGCAACAATAGTGAGAGGTTTACGGACATGTTCCCTTAGGTTTGCTTGCAGCAGAGGTAAACAGACATTCCACATAGTAACACAACCTGCCTGGACCAAGTTGGGATCACCAAGACGTACTACGTTGATGATACCTTCAGTCAGACGCTTCATGGCTCTAATGCGAATCTGAAAGAGTAGAAAACAGTTTTGAGACATCTATTATAGCCCTATATTTATTATTAATATACTTCTCTTGATTAGAAACTTATGTTTGGCTAATGAGATATCAATAAATACAATATTCCCATGAAATATATGGTGCATTTACTACCAGAGACCATCATATAAATTGCATGAAAGATAGAAGGGTATAACATAAAAGAAGTATGTTTACCTTTTGAAGAGAAGGGACATGATTAGTTCATGCATCATAGACATATTTACTTTCTTCTTTGTTTTTGAAGAACAATTATCTGAGTCAAGGTGACAAAATCATAAAAAAAGATTAGTTGGGTCTTACCTCCACACTATTCTTGCTATAATTTTCTTGCTTTTCTTTCAGGTTTCGCACCATCAGTTCGCATTCTAAAAACTCCATCTCAAAATGCATTCTCTTTTCCTGCAAAATAAAACGTACAGAACCAGTATGTTGTATAGCAATGATAGTACTTTAAGACACTAAATCAACACAGTAAAATAATTATAATACTTTTACTTGCAATTTTTGTTGAGATATATTTGTCCCAATAATAATAATAAATTAGCACTTATATAGCGCTCTACAAAGAACACAGCGCTTTACTCCCAAAAATGAAATAATACATAAAAGAAAACAAAAAATCAGTTCTCAGGAAACAAAAATGTCTTAGCTGCTGTTTGAAAACAGAGACGGACGACGCCTCTCTGATGCTACGAGGAAGCTGGTTCCAGAGCCTCGGCCCGCACACTTGAAAAGCCTTGTCACCAGCTTGTCGTTTAATACGAGAGACTTTTAATCTCGTAGCATCAGAGTGCGAGCGACGTCAACGTCTACTGTCTTCAGCATCATGAGTGTTCTGTGATTGAAGAATATTATTAAGGTAATCTGGCACTTGATGATGCAATGACTTAAAACAATACATCATAATTTTGTAATTAACCCTCAACTCAACGGGTAGCCAGTGAAGACTGCACAAAAGCTGCGACAAGCTTTGGTCCCGACCACATACAAAAACAAGGCGTGCGGCTTTGTTCTGATGGCGCTGCAGCCGCTTCATATCAACTTTTTTGGCACCATTGGAAATTTATCATTGATTACCTTGATTGGATAATTTTTCATGGCTTCTAGGCATCTTGCTACCAGTTCAGCTTGGTCATACTCAGCACACAGTCTAGCAAGCTCAAGGAGTAATGCATTCCTACAAAATAGGTCATCACAAAAAGACATTATTATTGTTGGAATGAATACATGTACAAAACAAAGAGAGAGCAGATTTATTTTTTGGTTAAGGTGCTGCTTGTGATTATCAGTGATGTTTTAGAGACTGATAGTTGATCTTTCAATTACTCAAAAGTGTTTTTCTTCAAACAATCCAAACAATATTTCAACTGAATTAGTTTGTACTTTGTACAGACATACAAACATTGGTAAATGATTTCAACAAGTTGATCAAAAGACAATTATTAAATAAATATTTGTTATTTTTTACAAAGATGTGCAATTTAGTTAGAAGTTAGTAGTGATACTGAACTGTTTTTGGTCTGATGTAAACTAGATGATGAACTTTCTTGGTTTCATCCAAATGTTCATATTAGAATGTTTTGTGAATCAGGGCAATTTTCACCAGTCTAGAAAATAGTTCATGTAGATGAGATTAATTTTGTTGTTTAAAATATGTGTCAAAATAGTATGGTTTATATATTTAGAACTTATTCAAATTCTTATCCAATGAGAGTTAAGCTTTAATTTTAATTATTAGATTAGTATTAAAATGTAGTGTCTGGAATGCACCTGTTTATAATGCTTGGTTTGTAACCAAAGAATTTGCAATGATTATGTTAACTTATCCAAACTCCTCTGTTAAAATGCGCAAATTGTTTAGAAGGTGCTTGTGCTTTTTGTAAACTTGCAATTAAAGGGGCATTGGACAAGTTCAGCAGCATCTCCAAACATTTTGAGATTTTTGCATCATTTGATGTATTAGCAGTAATAATGACTGCATGGAAAGTTTCATTGTCAAATTCAACCCCTATCTGTCAAAATATTTAGATAATCTTTTAGTTTTAAATATCGTTGTCGACAACAATAAATACTGCCCTCTATAGTTGAATTTTTAAAATGGGCATTTCAGGTGATCTAATGCAAACTCCAAATTTCTTTTGATTTGTCTGCAATCTATGATGTGAAAGGAATGTTTTACAAACAAATCTTAGGCTCTTTTTTGATATATAGCATCAATAAATATGTTTACAGAATAGCCTCATACCCAAGATCAACAAACAAAATAAATTTCATATTTTTGACTTTTCTGAAGGTTTTGATCAAAATTTTGCCAATAGCTGATAATTATCTGTTACTTTCTAACGTATGAAGTGTAAATTATCTATAAATACAAATTTCAAAATTTTGTCCAATGCCCCTTTAAGAGATATTTTCATCATCATCTCTGATCATCCTTAGGCTTCCGTCGAGATACATGACACACATCTTTGCCAACTATATTTATTACACATTGCACTTCTAAGTTAATTGAAGTTCAAGCCAGTGTCTCTACATATGGTATCAGGGTACGTTAAAGGTCTACAGCCTCTGTTTGGACATGGCAATCTCCAAAGAAGGATGTCCGACATGATTTGATCCTTGGCTCGAAAGCAGTGACCAGCAAACTGGGCTCTCTGTGCCTCGGTTGTAGAGATAGCCCGGGGGGTAACTGGGTATTTTGACCGGGTAACCACCCGCGTTACCAAAAAGCTGAGACCTGGACAGGCCTCTAGACTTGCAATATAGGGTATCAAAATCGACCTGGTACTCTGCAAGTCTCACATAGGGTATCAAATTTGTCTTTTATGGTATCAAACTTAGAAAGAATTGTTAAATTAATGACAATGGTGCCTTAAATTGCCAAAAACATGTTTCAAATACCTAGAAACACTTCTTAAAAGTGTTCAAATGGTGTACAATTACATTTTACCAATGATTTCTTGTAATTATTATTTTGTCACAATTGCGTAAAGTCTCAGATTGGGTATTCATATGACAGGTATGGTCTCGGATAGGGTATCCATTTGAACGGATATGGTAGATTTATGGTCTCAGATAGGGTATCATTTCACACATTTTTGCCAAATTTTAGTCTCACATAGGGTCACCTTCGAAACCTGCGGAACTCGGGTGGTTACCCGGACACAAATATCAGTTACCCCCCGGGAGAGATAGGGGGTATATCACCATAAATCTTATGCTTAGTTGGATGTTGTTTCCAGGACATATTTTGGACACGCATTAGTAGCCTGGTATAGGTGCCATGTAAGCGGTCTTGAAGCTCTTTCTTCAAAGTCCGTGCTTTCAACACAGGCCCTGAAGAATTCAATCTTGGTTGCCCTGGTAATATCCGACTTCCATATGACATCAAGCTTGTTACAGGCGATCCATGCTTGTCCCTTTCTTGTCAAGAAATCCTTTTTGCAATCAAGTACATCAAGGTATTTCAAGTCGTCTACTTGCTTGATGGCAGTTTCATTCATTGAGTGGATAGGAGGATGATCAAATGTTTCATTGAGGATCAGGCATTCGGTCTTCTTTGCATTGAGCATTAGTCTGACCCTAGCCGCCGATTCTTCAAATGCAACCAGAAGATCTTAAGCAGATGATATAAGTTCTGCAGTCAGGGCGACATCGTCTGCATAGTCTAAGTCTGTAATATACTTTTGACTTTGACGTCCAGATCTTCTGCCAATTGTGAGGCCTTTATCACTCATGGTGTCAGCTGACTGGCGCAATACATAGTCGACCGCAATAACAAAAAGGAAAGGATCGAGAGTGCCCCCTTGAAGAATTCCTGCTGTTGTAATAAATTCCTCGGTTAGACCATCCATGCTCTGCACAAAACTTGTTGGGTTGTCATACATTATGGCAATGGCACTCACAATCTCCTCGGGGATGCCATAGTTAACTAAAATATGCATCATTGCCTTCCGGTTTACACTATCAAAGGCCTTTGAAAAGTCTACAAAGACTATGGATGCGCTTCTCTTTGAGATTCTCAATTCTTCGATGAAGATCTTTGATCTATTTGTAGGAATAGATCTACCCTACCACAGATTCTTTCTCTAAGAAGAGTGATTTTAAAATGACCGAATAACTGGAGATATCTGAAGGGAAATGTAATGAGCTAATTGAAAGCATACATGTGTTTCTAAGCATGTTAAACTTTGGGCAGTAGTGAGTAATTTTATCCAGTGATATATAATTTCATATTTGTTCAGCCCCCTTTGAATTTTATTAGTATCAACTATTTTAACCAGGGAAGTGTGGGTTTCATTAAAAGTATCTTAAACTGAAATTATTAATTTGATGTTGCTTTTGGGTATGATTTCAAAATTTAAACCACCTGACAAAGCTCATGCATGACGATTATCATGACTGGTCAATTTTCCCCAGTGACAAGAACTTGGTTAGACGATCCCGGTGACAACCAATCACATCCAACTGCTTGAATTGCAGTGGGTCGCATATGGCAAATTTGACAACATGCGTTGATGAGTAAAAACCCTGCAAAATGGGGAGCTTATTTCAAAGATTGAGTGTAGTGCATTTATTGAGCAGAATGCTGTAATCACCTAAATTCATGAAAGTAACACCCGTCACTGGTCATTTGTAGGTTGTGCAGTGCATCATGTGAAGTGTACAAAATTTTGTAGTGCAGCAGTATTCACATTGTTTCACAATTTTAGACAGAAGGTGAATTCAATTAATGTGTAAATAAGAACAAATTGTTCTTGGAAAAACATGTGCTACATTTCAAACACAATACCAATGCCTCACCACAACCAAATATGTGTAAAAGTGGCACAGAGTGTTAAGATTCCTATGTAAACAGACTCACTTGGCTTCTTTACTGACTGGCAAACACGGGGCATTTCTCCATTTGGAGACTACTGATTTCCTACAGGAGTTTAGAATAAGCAAGCAACAAACAGCTGAATATATATATATGAAATAGAGCAATCAGCATGCAATAAGCAGATTGATAATTTCTTCAGATTCACAATTGTGCTGCCAATGACTTGTACTTTGTAGAAAGTCAGCAATGCATGCAATATGGTGGATACTGCCATTTCTATAACTCTAGCTGTACAGTGTTTGAAAGATTTATCTTTAACTTGTAACGCAATTATGGCTTGTCATGAGAGTGACTGGCAGCATATTGAGAATCTGAAGAAATAAGAAGAATGAATTGAAGAATAAATTGTAATTAATAGCAAACACTATGATACAAATTCATTGACACAGCTCTAAACCGAACATTAAATTCTATAGGGAAATTCTGTAGGTTTTATGAAAACATGCTTCTTTCACTTACAAAACGAATATGTAAGACAACTGATTTTTTATTGAGAGAATCAGACAGTTTCTTAGAAGGATCCAAAGGTAAATTGTTTGTTTCCCCCCTCCTCAATATATACATTTTCGCTTATTTTGCTTAAAATTGCACATTTTTTTGGAAAATCAAAAGGTAGGCTATTATGTTTTATATATAGTGGAACAAAGTTGTTAGTTTAACATTGCATATGTGAAACTCAGAGTTTATTCCCAAAATATTTGCTAGGTTCTTGGCCAACCTTAAATGGATAAGGTACTGAATTGGCATTAAAATTTAGTCTTCCAACTTTGATTTGATATTTTTGTCACTCTTTTCATTAGCAATTGATGAGTTCAAAAAGCCAACAGATAAAGGTTGAGATTCAAAGAAGCAATGTCAGGCATGAGAGTTAACCTTCATGAAAAAAAATGCAAAAGTATGTAAAATAATGAAAGGAATGTCTTAAAATAGGCCAAAATGACTGAATTTGCAGAAATTCTGATTTCAAAAAGGCTGGAATCGGAGTTTCAGCTGGAAAATATCTTGGCTGCAAGCTAGGTGAAGGTGCATGAGCAAAAGTGTTCTCTACACCACAATTCCCCTGAAAGAATGTAAACCCACTACCACATTTCAGTGAGCTCTGTTGGGTATAAACATAGCAATGAACCTTCAAAATATTCCCATTTATGCCTAAAGTCGGGGGTAAAAAGTGTGAGTGATTTATGAAGTATAAAGCCATTTTTACAAAAAACAAAATTACAAAAGTCACGTTAACTAAATTCAGGAAATTGCTAAAAATATCAATTTATTTATTGCGAGATGTATTCAATGAGAAGCACTTCTCTTTCCTGATAGCAGGACTTTCAGTAAAACTATGTGTCGTGGCACATCAAAAGGTACATTACTGCAGCAAAGTCAATTTTGAGATAAAAACATCTGCTCAAAAATATCCATGGGACAGAAATCTACACACTTCCATTTTTCACCACTTTTAGCGTAAACTTGGAATTAGCAATAATTCTATATTTTTGAAAAATTGATCATTACGTCGGTCACATCACATACTGTTCTATGAGACAAAATATGCATTTCGAGAAAATCGCATTTTAAAATTCGCACATAGACTTTGTGTCATAGAAGAGCTTTTGCACTTAAGTTTTCTTCTGATACTAATATTGTTTTAAAGAAAAGACTTCAAAGTTTTTATTATGTCAAATTTCAAATAAAAATACTACTTAAAACCATATTTAATATAGCTTTGAACTTATAGATCTGTATGTGAAAACGCCTTTTTTACATTTAGCGACCTTTTAGTACAGTAATTGAATACGTCAAACTGTTTTATATCATAATTGCAGTGATTTGAGCTGTGCAAAAATTATTTTCCATTGCACGGCATGAAACAAACCTGTGTGATATCATGATATAAAACAAATTTTGAATGCCTAGCACGTTCAATAGTACAAAATATATCATTCGGTCAAATTTGGAATGATCCATGAAATAGAAAAGTCCAAATTTGACCTCATGATATATTTTGTACTATTGCACTCTCAGGCATTCAATATTTGTATACTATTTCATATAGATCTGTATGTGAAAAAAAATTTCATCACGAAGTTCATATAGCGCACCATATAGACCTGTATGTGATGCGTTGTTTACGCTATACTTAAGTATGTAATTTTTGCATATAGCGCAGTATGTGAAACGCCAAATTTAAATAGAACGCATATAGACCAATTTTTTTTAATTATTTCTTGTTAATTAGGCTAAATTAAATCCTGTAACTTGGAAAATAAGCAGAAATCATCAAAATATCAATCCAGATAAATTTTCTCAAAAATGTCATATAGAACAGTATGTGATGCGACCGACGTAGCTTGATCGCATTACAACACAATTTTGTACATTTGAAAAATTATAAATAACTGTAAATCTTGTCTGTTAAATTTGGATGAAATATGATATCAAAAACACAAGCTGCTATGGAGTTTTTAAATGTTACTTATAATTTCAGTTTCTAACAGCATCGTTAAAGCTTCAATGAACATCCTGATTTACAATCGTGCTGTATTCGGAAGTTGTGATTGTCCTTGTCTGATTTTAATTGTAATGTTTTTGGCTCTAATGTTTGAACCAAAACTCGGATCGACACCAATTTGGTACTGTATTAAAGATCAATAAACAATTTTGACTTTTGGACCAAAGATTTACCTTTCGATGAGGCCCATCACATATTTATTCTTCATGTACAACTCATTTACACATCACAACACAATTCACGCATTCAACGCAACAAGCGTTGCCGCCTGTAATGATTTTTTTAATCCAAGGCTAGAAATTCGTCGAGAATCAGAGAATCAATTTTCGAAAAAGATTCTTGTAGCATCCAGATATGAGAATCAACTTCTCTTACTGAAGTATTTAGTAATTGTAACTGTTACAGTCAATTCTGATTCAAACAAACCGAAATGAAATTCTATCCCAGAAATTCAGATACAAACAGATTCAAAATGTTGAAAATTTCTTTGTGTTCCATCAAAAATCAATCAAGGATTGAGAAACTATAGACTCAAAGAAATTATGCAACAAATCTAAAACTCCTTCTACAAAATACTTAAATGATAAACTTACCTGCACATTATGGAGAATTAGTATTGAAATAATGCATGCAAGCAAATAAAAGAAATAATCATTAAAAACAAATTAATGAACATGAAGCTATAAAATATACAAAACTAATGAATGATTTGGGAGAAAAAAAAGGTCAGAATATATGTGTATAGAATGGACATGGCAAAGAAGAACTTTTGTTGTTGACCAACTCTTTAAAATGAAAAGTCAAAAGGGTGTTTTCATGATCAAGTGTTGCATATTTGACCAGAAGTTAAGATTTTTTTGCACAAAGTTCATTTTGGGAGCATCAACCAGTGGGTACTTCAACATCCCATCCCTTACATCTTAATATTGTTAGTGCAATATTGAAAATGTTTATAAGCTGAATTCATTCTCAAAATGTATGCAAACACAATAGCATTGTCACATGCATCATTTTAACTCTTAAAGCCAAGTGTAATTTCTAGTGCATTTGTGCTTATATTCAGTATGTAAGTATAAACTCAGTTCAACATTGATTTCATGTCTTTCCGCCCTTTTTGTAATGTTCTGTGAATTATAGTCATCTGAAACAAACCTTTTCATTCTTGGCGGGATCAAATTGCATCGTGCGTGAACAACAAACCAATCAAGTTGATCATCAAGTCACGCAGCAACAGAACTGTCAAATCACGCGAGTTTACGAGTATCGTGTGAGTTGCATTTGAACTTTAACATCGGCGCACAAGACGCGTAAAAGTGAAAAGGTTTTCTTCACTCGACTATAGTACGGTACATCAATTTGCTTGATGAAACAAATCAGTAAAAACTTTCAAAACTATAAAAATTTGTAAAAATTGGGGTAACTTTTACCATACATCAACAAGATTTCCTCATATTTTGAATGGGCAAGTTCTCTTTCCACATCAATTCTATTTACATATAATGATAATGTAAAATAACAATGGGATGACCTAACAATATTTAACTCAACCAACAGTAACTCACACTTCCAAAGCACTCGGTGGGTCAGGTGGTGGTGGTCGTGGTTGTGCTGTTGTATTGGATTGCTGGGTGTTTTTCTTTCCACGTCTGGGTTCAGTATCCAATGTGCAGTGTGAAAAAAGGTAGGTGCAACAAATAACAGAGGTTTGAGACACAGACATTAGAAACACATTTAATCATTTTTGCTGTAAGTATTGCCTTTTTGTATGTTTGATTATTTTTCATAGTTGAAATACTTATTTAGGCAGCAGTATGACTGATACACAAGCATTGACATGCATTTTTTTCTTTTAAATTTGAAATAAATCATGATGATGCAATGAGTAAATTTGAATCACGAAAATGCAATGATACAAGCACAAAATAAGCTAGCCACAATATTTTGTGTTATTTTGTGATCTTGTTAAATTAATCACAAAACAAATTTGTACTTAATTGGACATTAAAATGAAAACAAAGGCAACAATTGCTGACTGCAATAATGAAGGCATTTATGATGAATTTTAGGAAATCACAATGGTACATTTGCATGAAAGCAGATCTGCCGTCTTTTTTTCTGTTAACACAATAATTGTACACATCTTTAAACTTACCTGTAAGACACCTTAAGACAGATTTTGATGGTATAATTGAAATGCTCTTATAAGAAACATTCTAACCATCTAATTAACTGGTTGTTGTGAAAGCACAAAGTCAGATTTGTCTTACACACTAATATAAACCTGCATGCTAAGATCTATCTAATTTACTCTAAAATATAGGCTAATCATAGTATAGTACTCATTTTTTTCCTAAGAAGAATTTCACAAATGAATAGATGAAAACAAAGTATTCATTTCATGTGACACAACATAACAGTCTAATCATCTACATCAATCAAGAACTAGTCCTACTTGATTCTACTCATCACTCATGTAGAAAGTTTACACCAACATTCTCTAGGCATATAGCTAGCTAGTGTAATTTTAAATCCTCATGACTATCTCCTATCTATCTACCATTCACTCTCCAGCTCAGACTAACCTCAATCTGGACTCCCTAACATTTTCCTCACTAGAGGCATGCAAAAGAATATTGAAGATCTGCTTATAACCAACAAAAAAGTTGTAGAATTTCTCAGCCACAATACAAAGGACACAATTAATTGTGTATGTTGCTTCTTACTTGAGAAAAACTGTTTTGTGTGTGGAATTTGTGAGTGGACACATTATTTTCTATTTACACATCAAGAATATATATGTGACCCATCATATTGAAAAGTACCTAATACGGGCCGAAAATCAAAACTTATATTTCGGTCTCATCTGAAAGCTGAGATTTGTAGCTTTAAAATGACACCTTGTTTTTGTTATTGGATGTTTGGTTGCAAATTTACATCCAAATTGGAAAAGGCATTGGCTGATTCGTAAAACCAGAGACGTCTATTGTTGTTGGATTTAATTCGTGAACGCGTACTCAGAGCCTTGTGCGTACACGCGAACTAAACAACCTTGAAAATATACGCTTGCGTCAGGGACCACTGCGTACTTGCTATAAACACGCGTTCATGAATTAAATCCAACAACTATAGTTATAGACGTCTCTGGTAAAACTATGGTTCTGAGAAAATCTGAGTTTACAGTTGTTGAACTGAGTTTTACTTGGAGGATTTTTATCTTGGCTTTTAATACGTTTTTCTTATATTTTGGATGTTGAAACTTGATTAATATGATAAAAGACACTTCAAAGGTAACGTTTCTGATGAAATTAGAAATCTGACCTTGGTCAAGATTTTTACTATGATCAGCTTTCAATGGCCCATATCACGTAATATACTATGCCAACCTTAAGGAACCTTTTGATGTGACAGATCACATATAAATGCCGCAATGGTGTCTGTTACTGTCTTATGGTATCTCTTATCACCATTGTCCTTTGAAAAGTATGATAATAAGGGACTAAACTTTAAGCGCTAAATGATGAGAAATGGCAGCGAATGCCTGTTTCTATTGGGCAGATTAAATCTTCTAGCAAGTTGATTCCAGAAAATTAGCTCTAATAGAAACACGTTATATTTATGAATTACACTACTGATGATTCAATTTTTTGACTTCTATGATGGGCATGCATACTAGCTCATGCGGAGCATAATACTGACCTCAAAAACTCTTCACGAGCTTTATCACTGAAATTTTTCAAACAACATCAACAAATTACTGTAATTTACATTTAATAGAACAATGCTATAAAATCAAGAAAGGAGAATTCTGTTCCTACCAATAGCATAACTCTAAATTAAGTTAGCTATCTATACAATCTATATTAAGTGTGTAATTACACACTTTCTTGATACACTCACATACAATAACCGTGGAATTCAGAGATAAGAAGGAACCCCATTGAATGATAATCAAAGTTAATGACATGTTGCTGCCTTTTTGTTATTTAAATTTGAGTAGATCAGCTTATCCCCACTTATCTCTGAATTCCATGCAATAACTGAATGTGCTTAAAAGAAAATTAAGAAAAATTAGCCAATTTGGGTAAGTTATAAAACATTGCCAAGGTGTGAGAGAAAAACTTTACCCAATATGCCAATGTTAATTTGTCAAATGAAGTCACTATCACTGATAGCAATGCAATATTCTACTGGACTGCCAACACACAACCAAGATTTAGGCAGTTGGCAAAAAATGATACATCAATCTCTAATAAACTAACTAATTCTAACAAGTTTGTAAGAAATCTATATTCTATGCTTACTATCTTAATCACAAGAACATAACAAACTACCACAGTATGAAGTACTCTTTTCATTCTAGACAGGAGCACATTGTACTATGTGCAAACATCAGACCAAACAGATCGATCATGCAGCAACAGAACAGTCAGATTACGAGAATCAGATGAGAAGTGTAGAAGTTCAGCCCAGGCCTTACCCACACACCAAATATCATGGCCATCGGGCATAAAGTTTCCAAAATATGCCAAATAAATCCAATTTTGAAAAAAAATATGCAAATTAGATACTTAATTAGCATATTTTGTGCCTAAATAGCAGCTGACACAAGTTCAGCTCTAAACCTGAATCAATAGAGTTGTTTGTGCGCTTTAACACTGGTGCATGTGACACATTAAAGTGAAAAGGTTCTCTTAAAGCTAGTTTAATCCTTACTCCCAAACGCTTAAAAAGTCTGAATACGTCATACAAAAATGTTCCATTCCGAATGGGATTCGAACCTGACCGCTTGCATCTCGATCGCATGTCCCCCTACTAGACGCGTGCATTTATGAATTTCAGTATCCTTACCCCATAAAATTGTAACAAAAGATTTTTAAACTGATATAGGTAGTATTCATCCTCAGCAACAACAAAAATAAAAAAAATCAGACTTCCAGAAGTTGGTATTTTTCAAGATGGTCACCAAAATGGCTGCCAAAATCCTAAAATGGCTAGGTACTAGATGTCTAAAATGTGTGATTTTGGTGTTTATACCTAGGTTTTAGAGGTCTATGAAGTCAATGAGACTAGTAAGATTATTGAAAAGTCAAAAAGTATCCACCAAATCCAATATGGCTATATATTATATTACTATAAATCATTTATTATTTAGCTTAAATGGACAATTTTGGTGTGTAAGTCCAGGTTTCTGTTTTCAATAAATGCAACGAGGCTAATTAGATTAGACTTGATTCAAAAACAAAGCATCAAATCCAAAATGTCACCAATAATAAGGTCCAAAATGGCCGCCAAAGTGCATTTTGTGTCTCAAAATGGATTAAAATGGCACTAAAATGACATTAAAATAACAAATATTCAAGAAATTAATGTAATATTTACTGTTAGATAAAACAGTGTTGTTTGAAAAATTACTAGCCAGAAATGAAATCCACTAGCCCCGGGCTATCGGACACAGGATTTGTCGCGGCCTGAGTAGAAAGGGACTTGCCTACCCAGGAGAAGGATGAGTAGAAAAGGACTTGCCTCTGACGAGAGAGGAGTAGAAAGTAATTGCTTACTCGGAAGAAGGAGTAGAAAGGGACTGACTTTCCAATCCCGGGAGAGGGATAAGTAGAAAGGGGCTTGCCTACCCAGATAGCGACAAGCAAAAACGGACTTGCCCACCCAGGAAAGAGAGGAGCAGAAAGTGACTTGCCTACCAGGGAGAGAGGGATTAGAAAGGGACTTGCTGACCCAGGAGACTGAGCAGTAGAAAAGGACTTCTGCCTCGGACGAGGGAGGAGTAGAAGGTGACTTGCCTACTTGGGAGAAGGAGGAGTACAAAGGGACTTTCCTATGCCGGGAGAGGTGGGGTGGAGTAGAAAGGGACTTGCCTACCCGAGAGAGAGAGAGAGTAGAAAAGGGACTTGCCTACTCAGGAGAGGGAGGAGTAGAAATGGAGTTGTCCATCCGGGAAAGAGAGGAGTAGAAAGTGGCTTGCCTACCCAGGAGAGAGGGAGTAGAAAAGGACTTGCCTACTCGAACAAGGGAGGAGTAAACGATACTTGCTTACTCTGAAAAAGGAGGAGTAGAAAGGGACTTTCCTATCCCGAGAGTTGGGTGGTGGAGAAGAAAGGGACTTGCCT
>JXSR01S012218.1:11373-23196 GCA_000969725.1 Ophiothrix spiculata | reverse complement strand
AAATCATACTACTTCATCACTGATATTAATAAGAAAGATAAAAGGTCAACATAAATAATTTACCAACATTGTACGAAACAAACAACAAAAATAACAAACGGTGTTTTGTTTTTCCTTCTCAAGAGTGGTTGAGATTGTCAAGTTCAGTTGACAGTGATAGAGTAAATCCACTTCCTCTTTTTTCACTAACAAACACGTACGTTTTAATGTATAAGATGTCTTTTTTGAAGTGTTGATTTTTCAAGTTCCTTTTTGTTTCTTTTTCAAATGACTCAGTTAATGGTTTAACATAATAACTAATGCTTAAAAACTCGATTAATTTCGAACCTGATTTAGATGGAAACTCTTGACATTTTCGTGTATAGACTCTAAAAAGTAATAAGGCACTTATTTTATGTTTTCAAGATAAAGAAATGTCACTTACCTGAGGAAAGATATTATCATCAACAGGAAATCCAAGTATATGAAAAAGAAAAGAAAAAGGGAAGACATTATATAATGTTTCTTGCTAGTACAACAAATGAATGCACAGAACATGAATATGAAATTTGAAAAAAACAATGCAATGCAAAACGTATTATAAACATAGCAGAATATGTTTACAAAGGAATTTGAAAAACAATTTATTTCTGAAAGGTAGAAAGTGTTTTCTATTTCCTCTTGTGGTGCATATATTTCCAAATAATAAACGTCTGCAGCGCAACAAACGACTTAAATGTAGATTTAATGTAACTTGGTTCAATATTGACAGGTCTAACACAGAAACTTCCTTACACGTGTCAAAGAAATCACACACTGATATACCGTTATTTGATTCAGAAACAAGTCATAGTCTATATCTTACATGTAAGCATGATTATCACCCCTGTTTACTTGCGTTGCGTTTTGCTATCCAAAATGTGGTAATTATATATGTTTTCTATTTCCCTCTTGTGGTGCATATATTTCCACGGTTCATAAACGTCTGAAGCGCAACAAATGACTTATGCGTAGAAAATTGCTTCGATATTGACAGGTCTAATACAGAAACTTCCTTACTCGTGTCAAAGAAATCACACACTGATATACCGTTATTTGATTCAGAAACAAGTCATAGTTTATATCTTACATATAAGCATGATTATCACTCCTGTTTACTTGCGTTGCGTTTTGCTATCCAAAATGTGGTTATTATGTTAAAAGGTTGAATGTATCAAATGCACGTGGATTATTTCTCTTTCAATATATTATATGACAATTAATGTCGGACTTGAATAAATCGTGTTGAGTGGAATAACTTATGCTTAACAGACTGGCCTAAACCCTTTCGCTTCTTTCCTGAATATATACATGTATAGATAAAACGTATTTATAGTGATTTTAAGTACCAGTGGATTGCTCTAATTTTGTGAAGTACTAATAGAAACGTGTTAAAATTAAAACAATATAATTTGTGCAATAACTTATGTATATTACGTATGAACAAATATTTTTTCGTATTTTTGAAGTTATAAATATTCTCTGAATAACAATATCAAGGAAACACACATAATTTATGAAGTACTCTACAAGTGTTTTTCTTTCACAATTTAATTCAATAAAATAAGAACTCTTCATATTAAAATATAACTTTTCATCTATGCACATCTTTAAGCGTGGGCGACTAATTCAGTGACAGACATCGGTAAATAATCACTTTTTTTATATCAATTTCATACATTTACACGTTTAGCACCTGAACTCTCCTCAACTGTAAGTAACTGTATCCTAATTCAATCAAACAACTCAATTGAAGGAAGCCATATTCAAATTCAGTATGATGAACAATTACCTAAAAAGAAACATCTGTGCCATTTTTTAATGTGCCATTTTCTAGTGTAATAGATATGACAATATCTGAAAATGTTTATGTGACCAGATGCTCACACAATCGAAAGATTAACAAGAAAATCATTAATCGTGTCCACATTTGTTTCAGACAAAAAAATCTTTTAACACTTATTATATTCTAGCATTGACCAATATCATTTTTTAGGAAATGCGACAACTTGCTATTTCGATGTGTTAAATCATGTATCTTATCTGTCAAAGAATCTATAAAAAAGTAAACAGTTTTTCATTTTTATACCTTACTTAAAATATGTAAAACGCAATGAAAAAAGAATCACGTGCCTCATTGTTTTATTTTGTGTGTTTTTATTTTTTAGAATAAGCACACAGTTTGAATGAATGTTCTAAAACAAAATAATTCGTGCCTTAAAGAAGGCGGAATGGAAACAAGTGACAATGTGAATGTCAGTATGTAGGTAGCATATTTGCCTCACAGTGTCACCTTACTCCCTTAACAGTTTTGAGAAAATTCAGTTAGTGTGTAATCCAATTTCCGACAGATTTCTCTCCAATTTCGTATAGCATGAAATATGAAGCACAATGTAAATATACAAGGTTGTACAGAGAGCGCCTTATCGTATCTCGCATGTAAATATAATTGCATAAGCTAATAATAAACATGGCAGTTTTTGTGTTATGAAAACATTAAGCTTACGTGTACAATTTAGTGGGTCAGGTAAATAAAAAGTAAGAAATTTGTTAATGGGAGAGTAATTTTTGAATAAAAATATGGTTGAATTATGATCAAATTAAATTAATGAGTAATTAAATTTTACATACACAGATTTCTATCATTTTTTGATCTGTATGAAACGTGAAGCACATGCATATACTTCTGCATACTTCAAAATCACATTCGATTGTACCATATGCAGAGTTGAGCTATTAGAGAAAGGACTTTATCTGAATATCTTTAGTAATAGTAGTATTTGTGCCTATATGTGATATGCATACATTAAAAAAAAGCCATAGATATCAACTATCATTTATATTTCTACTCAGGATGTGCCTTAGTCTCGAAAGCAAGTAGCTTTGTTTAAAACACAAATTTATTTTACAAAAATCAGTTAATGTAAAAATAATGCACTCTACACGTGTTATTTGTTATGAGTTTATACAACGAATAAGAACAGAACATAAAAATAAAGATGTTTTCCATGAATTCCAATCAACATATTGCTATCTTTTAGGCGTGGGCGACTAATACAATAGCTAACATATGCATCTGCAGTGAGTCAAAAACGTCTATCATCTTCATAAATTTACACTTCTCACACCTGAACTCGGCTCATCTGTGAATAATTGGTATCCTAATCCAATCACGCAACTAACTTGAGTGATTCCAGATTTAATTTCTTTAGTTATAATTTTGATAAATAGCAAGTACCAACAACGTAAGAACTAACGTAAAGAAACATCTGCGTCTCTTCTTGTTCTACGTGGTTTTTTCGTCATGTCAAGAAGAAATGAACCTACATTCGTCTATCAGTATGTATTTTCCCCACCGCATCTGCAATCAGGTCATTATTCAGTTATGCAATTGAATTCAAGTGACGGTAAATAGACATGTAATTAATAAGTCCCTGTGAGTATAATAATTTGTGATACAAGATTTCTAATCATTTTTTTTCAATTCCATGTCTTTCCTTGAGTGTCATTAGATGAGATGTGTTTTAATTGTGTTTTTAAATATTGCTTGTCTCACCCTAACTCTTGCTAGCCTGACATACTAAGTATGTAAAAAGACATTATTTTGATTAGGTATCCCTTAAAACTTTGCAAAACACTCGCAAATCACAAATACAGCCGGCAGCTTGAAAGATCCAATGTTTCTCAAATGAAATGTCTTACTTGTTCCCGTCTTATAAAAACAGGTCATGTAAGCTCAACGAGAAGCAAGAAATTCAGCACCTGGTGGCAAAATGCAGCGACAATATAGAGAGCCACACTTTCCCGCCTAAATAAATGGATGAGCATTTTCCTTGAGTAAACAGACTGCATTGCCGGAACTGAAAAGCTTGGCTCATTATCGATTTATAACTGATTACACAGAATATAAGGTTGCCTTAAGACATATTGAAAGAAACCTGAATTATAAGCCCGCCATTTTGAAGGTGACATGTCTGTTACTGGCTTGTCATCTAATTCGTTAAACAATATAGGTTTATATAAATTAGAATATGTCTTTCCAATTATTAGATAAAATAAACGATATATTAAAACAAATTTTTGCCAACTTTACGACAAATGTTTAAATATTTCATCCAAAAGTGTTGGTCTAAGATAATTGGACACATCAAAATATATTTGTATACTAACTTTCAAAGCGTAACTGAAATTGATTTGATGTAAACCAAAATAAGACGCTACGTTTACTAGGTTGAGTTGAATAAGTGTGTTAATGGGATTGCTAAAATCCACCGGGATTCTGCACCAAATCTCCGCCAGTACATATAATCCAACCATGAGCGAAATAAGAAAGGAGCCAATTTACGGAGGAGGAGAGATGTGTAATCTGTCACGTCTAGTAGTGTCTTGCTGTAATACTAGTAATTCGACTTGATTAAGCAGCTGATATTAAAGGCATCAACGTCAATCACATTGATGGTTTGACAAATGCCTGCTTTTGGCCGATTCATATCATCCTCTTGAATGAGAACTATTTTATTATACTGTCAAGAAAAGTTGTCGCCCATGTGAAAAAGATTCTACATTACCACCATTTTAGGAATCTTATTTATATTGTATTTTATTAGATTAATGAAATTTGAATCATTACTTTCAGTTTAATATTTAATTCTTACTAGTATATTATGTATACAATAAAGTATCAACACACACTTAACTGAAATCGTGTATGGACGTTTAAACAAATCCATTTGTAGAAGTATGAGTTTAACCAATTTTTGGTGAAAACATTTTGACTAAGCAGAACAGCAAGCGAAAATGGGTTCTTAATCCATCCCTCCAAACAATCACCTGACCACGTAATACCCGCCAATTATTCAATCTAAAATGATGAGCATTTTGACAAGCAGCCGACATTGCGTTCCAGCTTATTATCGATTCAGAACTGATTACATTGAATATAAGGTTGCCAAAAGGCGTTTGGGGATATTGATACAAACCCGCCATATTGAACAGGCACGTCTGCATCAGATTAACACTGTGAGTGTGATTGTAAGAAAGCTGTCGTCGACGAATATGCAACTATATTTATTTTTCACATGTTGTTTCTTTGTTTGTTTGCTTTTCCTTTTTTGAGATTATTATATTTTCGTTGTTTGTTAAAATGAGTTGTCTTATATATATTCATATCAGGCAAGAGCTTAGAAAGCAGGCTTCATTTTGGCAACAGTATAAGAACAAATCAGTCGATAGAGTAATCATTGCCTCCTTGAGTTTTCAAGCTGACAGAATATCTAAGAGTTTTACATGGAACGATACGTGAAAAAAGTAGAAATGTTTGCTATCATAACATTACGAGAATGGAATCGTTGACTACAATCATGGAAATCTGTGTTGAGACACTTAGTTGGTCATGTTTGAATTTACTCCCCTCTCCCCCTAGTACAATGTTGACAGATACCATGTTATCAAATCATTTGTTATACCTCTCAACATTGTTTTATGGGGGGCCGGGAAGGATATGATTTTGTTAAGGGTTAAACCTGAACATACAACTTTCATAGAAAATGATCGTCCAAATTCAGCCAAAGTTAGAAGACAAATTAGCCTGAAATATACCCCCGTGTACCAACACAAATTTTCCATGATTGTAGTATTTTCTTTTCTTTTTTTTTTTGGAAAGGGGGGTTAAAAACAATGTTACATTCAATCATCAAGTATCGGGTGTGTAATCTAGGGCCATTCTTTTTCGACATGTAACAAACGCCACGAAACGTTGCTTGCTTGTTTCTTGAACCTTGACATTTAAACATTAGGCAACAGATTTGAATTCTGTTTTTTTAAATTTAACCCAGTAGCTCATTCAAATTGGCAAGTAGTTTAAATAAGTGCTATTCGTATGAGTAGTACAAATAAGTGCTATTCGTATGATTTCGGTCAAGCGTGTCGAAATGTATCTATTATTATTTCGGCTATATTTTCAAATAAATATTTTGTATAAAGAATATTTTGGTTCAGATATGAATATTTTATCTTTTTATAATATTGTACATACATTGAAAAATCAAGTTAAAACAAATCGCATACAACATTTTGTCACGTTTGTGACCACCCCGAGAATGGCTAAATAAGTTAAGATGTACAGTGCCATCACTGTACGCACTTCAATAACATGAATACGTATCAAAAAGTGTATATATAATTTTAGTAATTTAAATAAGGTGCATTTGGCCTTAATATTATATCTATAGGTCTAACAATATTTTCAAACATTCCTTTAATGTTCTTTTGAACTATTATTTACCTCAAAGTATACAAGAAAAAAACATGTTCCAATTATTAAATGACAAACGAGGCCAGTCAGGTACACAGGCAAATATATACAGTAGAAACACGAACTCCATTTTGTTTAAACACACGAACATAACCATGTTAACATTGTATGTCTGCATCTCCTAAGTAACATGTTTGCAAAAGTTCAACATAGTCTAATACATTATTTAGGATGAATGGGGGGTGCATGAAAGGTCATGAATGTAAAAGCGAGTTTTCTAAATGGGGGCTTATATATACAACAACAGGTGTTGATATTTGGAAAGAAATATCTGGGATAATTGAGAAAAAGGAAAGTTGCTTTATGTGTGAAAATAAATTTCAATGTCTGAAGGCGTTATGAATGATCAAATGTTTATAGAATAAATGGTTTAATACTGTGTTGTATCTAATAGATTTTGCAGACAGATTGAAGGTTGTTAAAGTCTGCTTCATATTTATATCGCATTGTTTATAATAAGGGTTAAAGTAAACTGCAAAAGCCTCATTTGAATTTACACCAACACAAAGGAAATATATAGTACAGTCTGAATCTGAATCTGAATCTGAATCTGACCAATATTGAAATGCCCCAATGCTCTAATTGCATTATGAAGACTTTATTGTGAACATGGTGTATTGGTATTATGGTATTTATACTTGTAACGATTAACATGCTTCGAAATTTGAACTAATTGAATTATTGCTTACATGTTAAGAATAAGTTGCCTGGAAATACTGACGACATCTTTTATGCTCTTTTTAATATATAAATAAAAGCTAGGTGTGTAGATTATTGCAAACAAATTTAAATTGACCATTATAATTTAGTCGATACACGTTCAATTATAGAAATGATTTAGCTAACGCTCAAATAATAATAATAATAATAATAATATCGGCATTTGTATTGCGCCTTTTCCAGTGGATACAAAGCGCTGGCCATTATTATTACGCCGTAACAAGGGAATCGTCAGAACCATTTCGCCTTAAACTAGGCCATTTGCGGCCAATGACCGAAGGCGCAGACCTATCAGCACTTAGGTTGTGATATTCCCCCCTAAACAGCTCCCCAATGCGCTCGGGTCGACGAGGCAAGTGTGATAAAGTGATTTGCCCAGGTTCACAACACGTTGGCACTAGCGGGGCTCGAACTCACAACCTTCCGTTTATGAGTCCTGCACTGTTCCGCTAGGTCACACGCGCCCACATAAGAGAAGCGTTAGTTGTAAGTACCGCGTGGTGACAGACATAATATATTTGCTTGTAAATTAGATTTTATTTTGGGCTTGTTTAGTACAAAGTATCCTGGATGAAAGATTATAATTTAGAGTTCATACAGGCGTCAGTTTACAAATCATAATTCTTATTCCAACATTTCAAAAGAAGCTATCTTTTAAAGTGTTTCCTTCCGCATTCCAAAATATCGACAAAATGTCATTTTATAATACAAGTAAATCATACCTGCACTGGAGGACTAAATTTCGCTTTCAGATATACACATACAGCAAAATTATTAAACCTTGTAGTGTACTATCCTCGCCGATTTCGCTTAACAATATATATATTCTTAGGAAACGTGAAAAACTATACAAAGACAGCTGGAAATACATGTTTGCATATTTTGACCCGTAAATAGCTTGCGGCTAAGAGGATACCTGTTCCATGAATGTTTAGGTTCCTAACTGACGACGTTAGTCAAGTCAGTAGAAATACTTTTCGTTCCGAGTACATATACCTTTGCATGTTATATGCTAAAACATTTCGTGATGTCACTATTATTTTTGGGGGTTTGTTTTTCTTGTTTGCTTAATTTTCTTTCCAAAAAACAACCATATAAATTCTGCTCTAATCTCCTCTACAAAATGTCCTACCAATGATAAAGGTATGATTACCTTTTCTCGTTTGGTGACTTTCGTCGATTATAATAATCATATCGGGTATTTTACGATAAATATATTTTTAAACAAAACTACTCAGCTATGCGATAACTTTTATTTACTTAGAAAACTCAGGAAGTTGTAAATATAACCAATAAACTGCAATAGCACCTTCCCTATTAAGATATAAATATGACTTACAAACTGTAGTGGGAACTGACCTATTGTATTGTACTAAATGCATTGCACCCATTCATTGCGTGGCTTAGTACACCTCAAAGCCTCATATTGTAATGACGTCATAATGTCGGGAAATACCTGGAGAGATGAGTGTAATCCAATCTCATTTATATATTAAAGAAGATACGAAACACTTACAAGCGAAAAAAATGTTTTCTTAACAAAAGATTTTTGTCGATGTAGTGTCTGTAACCAAAGAGGATGTTCAAGGTCGTTTATGCTGTACATTGCAAATAGCATTCCTTTCAAACTACTATCAAGATAGGGCAATGTTGGTTGCATTTAACATGTAGTATGTAATGTAATGCTCTACTATTATATATTTAAAGCAATACGAGGTAATATATAAAGATATGCTATGTTTTTCCATTTAATCCCGCTTCATATCATTTTAAGCCCTTGTTGTGTATGGAAAATATGATGAGTACCTAAATATTACATACTAATATAACTATTTTTGAAGATATTTAAATATATACAAGAAATAAAGTACCTGGGAAAATAACATTACATGTATACAGGTAAAATCCAAATAAACATATATGGATAACCTGTGACACATACACATCAGATATAAAAGCAGAGGAGCTTTTCTCATTTCACGTAAACACCTAAGACTATTGGGTGAATCAACTTACAGAATTCGCACATCAGATTATTTGCATGTGTATACGTAGCTTCACGTTACGATAGCATGCCGCTCAAATAATACGGTGTCTTATATATTCCTAGCACATTTAATTAAAATGCCATCTTGTGTGGATAACAACATGAACGATGCGAGTTGTTTCGAAACCTTCTTCTTGGAAATAACTGAAAATAAGACTTTAGTGGTAGTCTCTGTGATATAGCGTTGTCTGGCTCAATTTGTCGTATAGTGATGTGTTCAACTTGTGTAATGGGGCAGTAAATCGGGGATAAGGAACGACTGATTTGTTATCAATTATTAGAATGAAATAATTGAAGGAGTACTGAATAAAAAAATAAAATAAAATAAAGTATATAAAATCATAAGGAAAGGATGGCACAAGGAAAGAATGGCATGATCAAAGAAACATTCCATTTTTTTGCAAAAGAAGAAGAACAACAACAAAACAAACAAAAATTGGTCAGATGGTTGGATTTTTCTTCGTGATATTGATATATATTTCAAACAACAAATGTTTGATCTTTCGATATGACGGGTCACATATATTATGCAGCTTCACCATTAAAGAAATGTGTCTTCGAATCGTTTTATTTGACACACGTTTGATTTTTTTATCTCCAAATAACATATCATATACTACTTGGAAGCTGAACTATTATCCAATGAAGGAACCGCCTCAAAATTCAACATGCGGTCGCCTGCCGATTCTGGGCGGTGCAACCGGAATAAACAATAGCACACCGCCCAGAACCGGCAGACAACCACCGGTTGAGTTTTGAAGCGGCCCCTAACTCGAAATGTAAATTTGCAACTCATTCCGTTAGATAAGGTCTTCTATTGGTTATCCAACCCATTAATCATTTGAGCCAAAGCTAATACATTATTCTTGACACCTAGCAATAATATCTGATTGTTCAAATAGCCTTCCTTGCTTAAACCATCCTGTTATTCATTCTAAGCAGACTTAATTAAAAATACTACATAGCATCATGGGCATAGATAACTACACTATCAACACAGACTGTTTAAGAAATGTCACTCCGGTCCTCTTGAGACACTGTGCAAAATGTACATTAGCTTACGGTGCTTTTGCGTCTAGTTGACCATAAACATCATGTTAAGATATTTTGACAATAAATGTCTTAAGGGAAAGAACTATTTATTAAGACTGGTAGATAAATAATTTAGTACTAATAAAATGAAAATTTGTTACGATGATTTAAATGTGCTATTACACCATGGGAATCCATGTCAAAAAATATATACCTACACGTATATATATTTGTATACAATAATTAAATAAATTGATCCAACTAGCAATTTTCTACTCTATATTCATGATCAATATGTCTCTTGAGATTTAGAAATAATCCTCAAACTTGCACTGCAATTTAACATAATTATAAATATACTTATTCATTAAAAAACATGGTATGTTCACTATGTTGTTATGACGTAATACTAATCCATTTATAATACACTACATTCCCTGCATAAAAGATGGAAACATGTTTTGCTCATAATTTGGCTCATAATTAGATAATGTAAAAGAAAACTAGTGCTGAAAGAAATGCATTAATGTATTCACAGTAGAGAAATACGATCAAGAGAGATCGTAAGAGAGACAGAGGGAAAAGGAAGTTCACCTGCTCTGAACTATACTTATGAAGAAATATGATATGCGCAGATTTTCTGAAGAACATGTACTTTTCAGTAAGTCTCATGCTGCAAGCTGTTGCAAATGGCCTGAAATAGCATTTTTGTCTCATTGAAATTTCCTTATTATTTTAGGATAATAAAAGCAAAAACATAATGTATGTATGAACTATTAAGTGAGCACGTATAACCTCCTTTTTCCCCTTCTTTTAAAACTAATTAACCTTATACGTATCTAGATTAAGCAACATCATCATTGGTCGACTGTAGAGCAGGTGTTACAAGCACCCGATTTTGAGCAATATTGACCATTTAATCAGTGAACAGCTTAACATGATCTTATCCTAGGACTCGTATATTGATAGACGCTCTCAGTATATCCCTGTTTGTATGTGGCATTCTACATGTACAATAACTTGCAATTATTTGTCATTTTGTAGTGAATGTATGCGCATGTTAAATCGTACCTTAAAATAGTTGTCCTGCATTATATATAGATATTTACGTGTTTATTCTAATACATACGTTACTATATAGAACGCTATCTAACTTAAAACTATCTTGATGGACCTGAAAAGTGAACGCTTACTTGTGAGGTCCATCTAGATTAAGTAGAAGGACTATCTAACTTGGATAATAACTTGACCAAAAATCACAAAATAGCCACTATACAAGGTGGGTCAAAAAACTCGAAACCCATATTTGCAAATATGAGTATACTGTGGTAAACTCCATTGGAATGTGATACAATTGACTCTTCTCACAACATTTTTCTCAAGGACGGTTCGACGGATTTTGCTCGAAATTTTACCGATGAAAGACTAAACTATATTAATTATTTTATGAAAAACGTTTTGTTAATTGGTTTCTGAGATATGATAAAAATTAAAAGTGATGCATTTTTATTGGGACACCCTGTATAGATGAATAGTCCATCTAGATGGACTAATAATTGACAAATATTCCCAATTCAGTCTATATATCAGTATTTCGTAATAAGACAGTTGGTGGTTAGAGACAGACCGGAAATGTAACTGAGTAAAAAAGAAGCATATACATAATAATGGGATTAATCTGAAAATTATACAA
>JXSR01S012217.1:31872-43108 GCA_000969725.1 Ophiothrix spiculata | reverse complement strand
TAGGCCTATATACACACTTTCTATGATTTAGGCCTATATATTGTGTTATTTTTTCATCACATCAAGTTGGCTTACTTTGTTTTTACCTCCAATTTTTTAAATAATCATAAACCGCTATTAATGACAACAGAACCAGTATTTTCTTGATATTTTCGGGACATAACACCACATATTCGTCCACCCACATTGTATTAGCAAGTTGCAAGATGAATTATATCTGTCTCATGCAATAAAAACTGAAACCAAATTGGAGCCATTCTCAATTATACTATAGACAGGAAACTCAAAACATCAATCAACACATAATTGGCGCGTAATATAATGATAGCATTTTTACAGCATCTAAATCAAAGTATATATTATTTGCTAATCATTTAATTGTGAAAGCTCACTGAGTAAATTTTCGCTAGAGGCGAGAAAGAATAAAGTTATACAAGTACTTCCATGGTTATGATGTAAATATGTTCCAAGTAAAAGGGGTTGTGTCCGTATGATGCAAAACTAAACCAATTATTTGACAATTATGATCCCAAAATAGATGGTTATCGACAGACAGAACAAAGGAACACACAATGTTTCATGTATGCATTGTGCTGATGGGAAAGAAATAACCTGTGATTAATGCTATTGAACTCGCATAACTTCGGAAACTATTGATGTAATGGTTATAATATGTATTGTTAGTCTTTAAGGTGTAACTTATGATACATAATTCTAAATCTAAGCAACATGCACGATCCTACATCTGGGTTTTACATTATGATCCTATCGTTTTGTATTATATAACTATAAAAATTTGCTTATTGTCTTAACTGTAAAACCTAAAGCAAAAGTTAAATTTGACGACGACCCTAAATATCCAAAAATCCTAATATGTTAAAATTGTTTAAAAAAAGAAGTCATTGAACTGAAAACTACACGCGAATTGTTAGTATTAGATAGGACGAATTATTATCGGTTTTCTCTGAATTAAATTTTAACAACTCTTGATCTTACCTTGTAATATTATCTTGATAAAATGTTGCACATACGTTACAATATCGAAAATGTTTTGAATTTTTCCCAATTTTCACTTCGAATGCTGTTTTTTCGAAATCATTATTGTCGACTTTCCATTCATCTCGCGAGAGCAAGTCACATATTAATTCACTACATTAGAACGTCTAACGCTATCTAATGTGCAATTATGAGGTCTCTGAACCCACTTGTAGCATTGATGTGCTATATGACACGACAGCAGTGGCTCGTCAAAAGTATTCCCGAACGATAGACTCTGCCCGAACATTCGAGTAGACAGCAGAGGAGGGAAATGAAGGATGGATGTCAATACGATAAAGGAAATGGTATCGTAGAATTGATGTACATCAGGATTTAGTACGTCCCTTAAACTATATATGCAGATTTGTAACTTTGTTCATTATGCACCTGCCAAGCAACATTATTATAGTCTTTCAGTACCATAGTAAAAAAACCTGAGGAATAATTTCAGTTTGTAACGTAAATATATTTAATTTTGAGCACTCATAGTAGGAAATGAATGCTAGAGAGCTCTAGAATCAGTTACTCCCACACATGACTTCGTGCTGTCCTGTTGCACGTCTTAATTTAATTTGCTATGATTTGCCAATTTAATTGTTTATATACATGTATAATACACACTACCCATACAGGAGATCGGGTAAAGTTGATGAATATGACACCCGAAATTAGAATATTGAGTCACATTTCAAATTAATGGGATAACTTTTGCATTCTTCAGTCAGTCCGAATCTTCACTCGTTATCATGCGAAATCTAATATCAAGTATATACAATTTTTAAAGTTTTTTTTAAATAATTTTATACCTTATTTGCAAATTACTCAAAGTAACTTTTTCAACACTTTTTTGCAAATTAAATATTCAAAAAGCAGGCGACAGTAGTATTTGATGAAAAATTCAATGTTTGAACTAAACTTAGGTTCATTAAATTTATTTTAATATAGGCTTGTTTAACAGAGTACAATATTAATTTTACACTGTTAAATCAACACAAGTTCACTATCCTGTTCATCTTTAATACAACACACTATACAAGTATGTAGCTGAAATGTTAAAGAATCAACCTTCTTGCCGTTACCAAAGGTATTCGTTAATTCTCCCTCCTTGTATTTCTTAATGTTGAATACAATTATCGTTTTTTCAATGGCAGAAATAATGGGTATATCTTGGTTGTTCCCCGATTTTGTCTGATTTCCACTTAAGCAGTATTTAACATTTATTTTCTAATTAATACTTTTTAGGAAGCATACAAACATATAGCTTTCAAAAAATGTTCTTTCTTGCCTTAATTGTCTAAATTTAGGGTTTATTTTTCATTTTTTCGTATAAATATTTTGGTCTGTTGGATAAGTGTGGGCAACCAGTCAATCATCAAAACGATTTTCAAGTTTTCCATTACCAGTTGCCTATTTTGTAGATCTTCAAATTGGCAAGAAGGTGTACAAACTGCACACAACTCTGTTTTGAGTGGCACTTAGAAACCTTACGTCATTTGAACACGTTTGGTATGAAAACTTGTTTTTATGTGGACTCATAAGGAAAGCCAAAGTGATACCATTAAGTAGACATATGAGTCGATGTTGGAATTTCGTTTGTTCTTCATATCTACTTCTTCCCATTTCCAGTATGCGTAATTTGTATTATGTCAATAATTACAATTGACAGTCGAAGCAAATGAAATTAAGACGTGCAAAAGGCCAGAACCTAGTCACGTGTCGGAGTAACTAAACACTAACATTTCCCGTCATAATGAGTACTCATGATGAGCTAATTTTATCCAATTTGTTGAATAGTTTGCCTTCGTTCACTGAAGACAAAATAAGACTTGCCCTATTACATCTTTTGAATAATGTTCCTTACGAATTCAACCTTTTGCCTTTTTAGTTAATCAGCAAATATGTAAGACATTCTGTTTTCAAGTAGGCCTATATGTCCAAAATTTGTTAAAGTATAGATTACAAAAAATTAAGATGATATAAAGCTATGTGAGGTAGTCCTATGCCATATTTAATCCTTTTACCTTTGTTAGTTTTAATTAACAAATTACAAAAACTAATTTTGACAGACAGCCTTTACATCAAAATCAAAGAAATACAGATTCTTTAATTGTAACACGTAACATGCGAAGCAGTACCATTCAAAGAATTTTCAAGGGTAAATCTTTTCAATTCACCAAAATATTTAAAATTTAAGAACTAAGTAAATATGAAATAAAATGCTATGCTAACGTTCCAATCTCAGAGGGGCATTATTAGTGTCATTATCATTATTATTATTTTTTCAACTCGTGACTCTTTTCTCCTTCATGTGTGATGGAGATACCTCTCAATAATCGATTGTTGACACGTGTATCATTTTAAATGAATATAGTTCTTGTTTGCTTGAAAAAATCTAATAAAATCATATTGAAATTAAACTAAAGTAAAAACAAAACGGACGAGAACAATTTTTTCCATATACCTGCCAAACTATTTTTATTCCAAATGCACTGCAAATTTTCTATTTTAAGTACAAAAACCTATCAATAACGTAAATGCACTTGCGAAACCTTTGATTAGTAAATACACAAAACCTATCAATAAACTTTAATAATTTTGAGTCAAATTAATTACAGGCAGCGGGTGCATAAGAAAATAGTTATATATCTGCAGGTGCTGTAAAAAGTTTAAGGGGGGTACTTAACCTTGACGTATATCAATGGTTTCAAGGTTTCAGTGACATGTTTCCGTTATCATAGTGGCATTTTCTTTTAAATTTTACTCCCCTGCAGTTACTTGAATATTTGCAATAATATGAATTACTAATAATGTTATGTCACAAAAACCCGTTCGATACTGTCAATAATACATCCGTTTTATCCAAGTTGGTTCAGAGACCTAATACTTTGAAAAGTTTGAAAAGTGATAGGCATTACAATGTAGTAAATGAAATATGTCTTTCAAGAGTAGTCTACATGACAGCAATGGATGGTTACGTATGTCATAAATTCAAAATAATTTGTGTTTTCTCACGTATTCAGGAGATATACGCTTTTCGACCTCGCGATGTTGTTTTTTTGATCCATACTATTAGTATGCCCCGTTTTTTAATCAAGTGGAATGAATGTATTTTTTTTTCTAAATTGCATTGCATAAATGGCATTAACAGTTGAATTTCATTTAAATTCAATTTAGTGCCCAGGACTGTCAAAAGTATACAAGTTTCAGTCTGATTGACGCCACTACTTCTCGTGTCCTTAGGCAAGACAATTACTCTTATTGCCCAATAGTTCTGAAGTGTGTATTTGACGTCACTTTGGATTGGTACACAGTAGAAAATCCAGGTTGTAGTAACCAATAGTATTTTGCTGCCAAAATCTAGTATTGGAATTAAGCCTAAATGTTAAGGAAACTCAAGTAACAAGTAAAGGTCACTACGAGAGATAAACTATAATATATCCATCGTGATGTTAACAGCATTTCAATCGATATATAAAACAATTTGACAAATGGATTTACATCTAGTAACGTAGTAAGTAGTTATCCGAGTACCTTGAAGCTATTTCCAATTTACGAGCAATCACTTAAATTTATATTTGTAATTGTCGGAGAGTCACCGAAATATATTATCTCATTTGTTCGGGTAATTTTTTTTACGAAAGTGCAGGGTCCAGTTCTTGTTACACCACTTTAAACTTGTCTATTGTCTATTCTGCTTAATGATTTTTGCCCATTTTTCTGTCTATGATGGGCAACATATACATGTAGGCTAATTATACTAACTTTAACTTTAAAGAGATTTGCAAATTATATTTTGAATTCATTTCTGTTGGACGTAAAAGTGAAAAAACTGAATAGTAAAGATCGCAAACGGTATAAAGAAATAGTCCAGGTCATTTTATTGTTTCGAAGCAACCTAATTATTGAGGGCTTCACAGATACAAACAGAAAAGAAATTCTAAACCAAAGGTTATATTGTTTTACAGTTTTTAATTGTTTGTAAATATGTTGCTACTTGTGTGTTTTTAACCTAAAAATACTTTGTAAATAAAAAAATCTTGCTGCAGATGATAAAATGAACGATACAATTTTCTTTGTATTACCAGAAGCGCAATTCTCTCATAAAAAGTCTTTAATTATGCAGAAAGTTTCGGCTACTTATGTCCCCTTTTTTAAAACAACATAAAAGAAATTTAGCATAGTACATATTTTATCATATACTTCTATTTTGATATAATTGATCAGCCTAAGACTGAACATTGTTTGCTTAGAATAATATAAAAATAAACAGACATGACGTGTTTATATATTAAAATCAAATTTGAGTCTTTAATAACAATTACTATTGGTATTCCTTATGTGTTTATTTAATAACTACTGAATGATAGCTTACATGGACACTATCGAAATTAAATGTAAAAATACAAAAACATTTAAGTATTTATTTTTACCTCTTTAATTGATAATTATGTTTAGTAATCAGCATCAGTAACCATTCTTGTGATCGTATGAGCTCATGTATATTATTCAATTAAGTTTCCATGATCTTTTCTTTTTCGAAAATGTATATACGTAGAAGGATACATTCTGCAATCAGCACATATTTTACATGAGTAAAATAGCTCTTGCAACTGAAAATCACTAGTAAAGGAAAATTAAGTACAACTTTAAAAATAGATATTTAATATATATATATGCATATATATATATATAATAAGTATTAACAAATTTATATCCAAATGTCGTTATGTATATGTGTGTAATTGCGATAATGTATATTATGCTATATTCATTTCTTTTTAAGTGAATCTTTTTATTATTAATTATTTTCTTTTTGTTGTTTTAGTTAATATTTTGTAACATAAATTTTATTATTTTGATTTCTGGCATGAAGCAAAAATTCATTTGTGCATAGTTAATTGTATTGTTTAGAAGAAAACATAACTGATTTTTATCTTTGTCAATATGCCATGTTAAGTTATGACTTTGTTGCATTTCTGTTTCATGTTCGTAATACACAGTTTCTTGGATTGTATAGAATTGTGAACCAGCAACATCAGAAAATTGGAATGGTCAACAGTGGTCAGGTTTTAATGACGGTAAAAAGTACTTTACATTTAAGACTGTTGAATGTCCTCAAAATATACAGATATATTTCATATTTCCGATCATTTTCTTGAGATGAAACTTTGCTGGTGTTTTGAAGTAGGCATAATCCCAAGGATTGTGAACCTATCAAAAATTAATTTCGGTAAATTACAACCTTGACGTGTATTTTCACATGTAGCGCAAAATGAAGTTTTCTGCATTTACGGCTCGTTTGTGATTGACGGTTTCATATACCTATTGTAATTGTGACTGAAGGTGCCTCATGTGGCTAATTGAAAATAGTCATTACCTTAATTTAAATGTAATGCAACGTCAAAAACTTGGTAAACATGGTGAGCCATCCATATTTAAACAATGTCTTTTTAGCTGAAGGGCTTACACAACATACTTTATGTAAGAAATAAACGCAGTTCCCACATTGCCTTAATACACACTTGTAGCTTCCTTTCAATTGTCTAAACACTATAGCTTCTGTTCTTTAAAAGCAAATAATTTAATATTACTTAGCCTAAATGTTAACGGATTTTCTTTACAAAAACAAATACACCGTTTAAAAGAGGTGAAAAAAGTATTTCTCTTACAAAAGTTCAATTTGACATTTACGGGTTAAAAGACTGCCTAAGGATATTCTTGAATACATATGAATAAGATGTATTTTGCAATGCCAACGGAAAATAGAGCCGATATAAGCGATCTGTAAACCACAATGACGACAGCATTAAAACACAGAGGATCAAGTATTTTTGTCGTCTTATAATGAACAATTTCGAAAAGTATTCATAAACTTTTTTAAAACTCAGCGTCTTATTGTAACATGAAATACACTTGTTGGAGCCTTATTTAGCCCTTTGTATAATATGTAATTTTCTTTATTGGCAATATAAGAACTCAGGAGACTCGTGTGACGAGCAACGTTACGTTTATCTCATTCCATTTATTATAAAGGATGCATCTGACAAATAATTGTTTGTAGTTTTTTTATACTAAGCATTTATTGTAACTATCGGTCGGCTACCTTTAATGGCATTGTATTTCTTTATAAAGGACCAACCCTTATTGAATTATAATAGTTTAATCAATAATAATACTTATTGTATGACGCTATTTTCTAAAATATGATAGGCTATATGACAATAAAGAAAGTATTAGAAGAAGTTAAATATCCTCTGTTAAAAATCGCCTTACTTTACAGAAAAGAAGCTAAATATCCTCTGTTAAAAATCGCCTTACTTTACAGAAAAGCATTAGAGAAAGCTATATATTCTCTGTTTAGAAACAAATGCCACAACATGTTGATTTTAGCAAATCATCTCACCCACTCGGCGTGGCCTGGTCACTTCTGACTATTACTTAAAATCGACTACCGTTTAAGGCAATATTTGTAATCGTTTCGGGTGAAATCACAAATCGTAAGGGCATACATTACTTGACCATTTCAAACGCTCCTGGCAGGGTGATATTTGAATTCCCTATGAGAACAACACAGGTAGATATATCGTTTAGTAATGGCATGTAGGTAGCAATGATTAATTTTGCACAAACTTGTGTCAATCGTCGATCACTGCATTGCTAAATCTTTAAAAGGTGACATGGAACTGAAAATATACTTTATATCATCTGTATATAGTTTAAATTGCATATTACTGAAAATTATTTAAAAGCAAAAGATCATTTTGTATTTATCTATAAACTCATGAAGACATTCTCCGTAACATAATAACTAACCAATTACTCCCTAATCAATTAAAAATATACCTACCAAACAAAGAAAAAGCACTGAGGAAAAAGTCAGCATATTTGAGTTTTACATTAATTTTGTGATAATGCCTGATATTTTTAAAAAGCTGTGCTACGTATCTACCTACTTCTGATGACGAAATAATCATGCATCATCACAAACTCAGATATGCTGACTTTTTCTAGTGATTTTTCTTTGTTTGTTAGTTATATTTTTAAAAACTGTGAATCTGAACAAGCCTACTGGATTTTAAACTTTATTTTGTTTTGAGACAGTAGTTCCGTATAATTGAAAAGGATATAAGCCTATACGCTGTAATGATGCCACCATTAATACCACCAACCTTCCTCTACTTAAACAGACATCACAATGATCTCCAGCTGTCAGTGTATCAGACTAAATGTCTGAGGTTGTTCCATATATATTTTGTGCAAATATTCATGTAATGCAAATGTTTTCACGGCTTCTTCATTTTATCTAGGCAAACACTCTATTCTCAATAAAATATTGACATTGAATCCCTTATGAATCCAGATCAAGCAAAGGCATGTCTCACTGGAATGTCATCATTTTAATGGACTTTAAAGGCTAACGGGTGATGCTGTAGGAAATGGATTATTTTGCCATACGTTAATACTATATGAATGTTCAATAACATGTTACAGCAGCAAATATATTTTCGAATCAGAGGTTCACAAAATTAATTGTACATTTCTGTTTGTTTAAAGAGCTAATAGGATTTTTACGTTCAATCTTTGAGACACATGCCTGCTTACAAAGTGAAAAGGAAATAACAAATGTTTTTATATACATGTACATAATCCGAAATGTATTATTTTGTTGTTGTTGTTGTTGTCGTTGTAGTTGTTATGGTAAGACAAGTAATACTGCTGATTTTCAATTTTCGGTACAATTTGATAAAATATTTCACAAGAATCTTGATTCATCGTTTAAACATAATTGTAAGACAAAGTTACAACCACTTATTGGTGTTTTTAATACGTCTTTCTTCATTATTTTATCAACTGCGTTCTTGTATATATACGTTTACATACAAATTATAATCATTCTTGTCAGAAACAACTATTTTTGTTTCAATTCTCAATGCATGTATTCGGTCAGCCCAGGACCCGCTAAGTTTACAAAAATGCAAAAATATTTACCTATTACTCCCTCCAACATTTGCTTTAATGTGTTGTAAATTAGATTAAGAGTCAATTTCTAGCTCAAATATCCAGAAATAGAATAAAAAAGCAATTGAAACATGTGTCATCAGTATTAATATCCCTTGTAAGCACCACTTTGACCTTTTTTCATATAAAGATAATTCCTTTTCCACTTTTGATGCCAAAACATCATTTCCCACTCATAGTTTAACGATTCTCAAGATGAGTTAACTTTGACATTTTTGTTACCATGCTTACAAGTAACTGAATTATATATGCAAAAACTACTAAACTACTTGTTTTGATTTGTCAAGAAAAACATTTTTACAATTTTCGAGTGTAACATTTTTTATACAAAGTATATCACCTCCTAAACACGATAAATAGATATGTCATCTCATGATATGTTAAACCACTGCGTTATGGTCACATACATTATTGTGTAGACAGGGCCCTGTCTCTCTCGCGTTTCTGCAAAAGCCATTTTTTGACTATATTTGGTAGTCATTAAGGTGTCATTAAGATTACATGGGCGGGGTCTCTGTCAATCAAATGTGCAACCATGCGCAGAACATTGCGCATGGGAATTCCCGTGCCCGTGTGTGTGACTTGAAATCTTTAAGCTTTATCAGCGCAGGTCAGCCGATTTCAAATGGAAATTTCACTCTTTGTGTCGGTGAGCTTATAGTACCATCAGCCAAAAGTTGTTCAGAATTAGTGTATCTAATGCTTTATGGGTCTAGTTCTATTTATTTTTCATTTTTATTGCACTGAAATTCAAGGGAATTTCCGGAACATTTTGTTGACAAAATCAGCTAAAATCGGGCAAACTAATGAGCTTGTACGTGATTGGTTGAATACATAATTAACCTTGTGACGTCGAATTACAAATTTGCGCTGAAGCTTCATTTTTTCCAAGGTATAGGAAATTCCTATCCCGAACTTTATAATCCCTGGTGTAGATAAATATTATTGACTATTGGAGCCAGGATGCGTCAATTTATTAAACAGATTTAAAAATGTTGAATTTCTTAAAGTATAAAATAGAAAGATTGAGTTGTTTTTAGCTAAAAAATTAAGAAATAAAAAAAAAAAGTAGCGTAAAGTGACCAAACACCACGAACAGGGCGTTATGGAGGCAAATTGAAATTTTTGGTACTTAACAAGCATGTACAGGTCATAATTTGACGAAATCGATTTTTGCAGTTCCACAAATTGTATGTGTTCTTTAAAACATGAAGCAGAATGTACATTTTCTCAGGACCGTATATAGGTATTTTATCTATCTTCGTAACGTTTGCAAATAATTAAAAAGTTAAAACGAAAGGATCAGCTTTTGAACTTGTTCATGGTGAACAGTCACAAATATTATAACTTTTCCTTGTGACGTCATCAACTGCTTCTAAATATTATGAGCACGGTATTTCTAAAAATAAATGATTCTTATAATCTTTAAATGGAAACATAAATGTCCTGGTTAAGCTCATAATCACCTTTATAGAGCTTTGCTTTTGTAAAATACCGAACTAAAGTCACGTCCTTGTATATTTCGTATATTTCCATGATTTAAATATATTGGTTGACAGGTAGAAAGTACTTTATTTCTTAAGTTTATAAGAGTGAATCTTAAGTGGTATTATTCTAAACGAACGTTTTTTACATTGCAAACCAAAATGAAAATCAGGTAAAAATGTCAAGAGTTTTCATGCAACAATATATGTAACCCACACGATAAACTATACAAGCATTGTTGTTATGCAAAACACGAACTATAAATGTCAAATTGACCTTCACCTTATATTAAAATTCTAATACTTGAAAATCAATAAACAATAGCAAAGACAATATAAGTATTTGATTCAAATCTTAAAAACAATCTGTGCTGAAGTCAACGTTGGACATTTCCAACTTCAGGACGCGATACATTATTGTTGTACAACTTCTCTCGCGTCAAGTAAAATGCAGTTATTAGTCTAAAATTAATTCTCTCTCAATTTTAGCCATTTCTGTGTAGATACTTTTTTCGATTTTGCTACATTTTAAAGCTGCATTTAGAACAGTTCTATGAATTTTAATTTTAGGTTGAATCTAGTGCAAAATAAGATACATGTATTTCAACAACACTTCTGTAAAATGCACCACACAGCATCTACCCACTGGTAAAGGGACCAAATAAATTTTGATATAATCTAAGGGAAAATAATTA
>JXSR01S012217.1:3677-22439 GCA_000969725.1 Ophiothrix spiculata | reverse complement strand
CCCTGGCTACGGGCTTGGGTAAAGCCATATACTAATCTCAGATGCCGATGACTGATGGATATTTTACTGATTTCATAAACTCCCTGATGTCGGTTTCGGGGTACGATAGAGCAACAGTGAGGTATCAAGGTTACAAATCTAAAATTATCCTCTTCCTGTCCGGCACCATTCAACCTCCTTCCTGCTATTATATGACCAAACTCAGTTTAGTAATAACAGATAGTAGTATGCCCTTCTCAATTAAACACCATCACGATTCTACATAAAAAAGATTTACTTCCTAGAAATAGAAAACGCGTGAAATAATAATACACGAGAGAAACGGAAATTAAAAATGCATAATAAATCAACATATTCCATGAATTTTACACTTTTTTTAAGTTAATCCCAGGCATGATATCGATTCAGTTATAAGTTTACATTCGCAGAATAACTAATGTAACGCCATCCAACCAAAGGAAAGACACAAAATATTCCAATTATGAAATTACAATTGCAATTGAAATGTTATCATAATTGGCAAAGGGGTTTTCAATTATTTAATCACCTTTCCTTCAACTGTGTATTGATATGCTATTGAAGGACGGTTGAGAGTGACATACGGTAATATAGATGATTTGGTTTTATTGGAACCAAATGTTATATAATAAAATCTGACCAAAGGATAATTACGTTTAAGGATGAATTTTTTTACTGTTTTTACACGGTTTTGAGAAAATCGTGGTTACTGAGTTTACTTTACTTCAAAAAGTAAGAGTTATACTAGAAACGTTGTGCCCTTCAACAGGGCACGAGGGAAGTTACGTGGTCGGGTTCTTGATGGTTTTTTAAAAGGTAAAGTGGAGACAAGAACCTCTTTGTGACCTCATTAAATTTTTAAAAATGTTTTCATACATTTTGAAATTTGGTTAACAATCAATTTATGCAATAAGAATAATTCAAGAAAAGGTCTATTGCCACTTTTGATAGCTGGTCGAAGACAAACAATTTGACACCTTAACGTTTAAAATCAGACAAAGTTGAAAATTTGACCTCTCTTTTGACCTTTGACCCCTAAGGAAGGGTCGGACGATTGGATCACCATTGAGACTTTTGATCGCTGGTCAAAGAAGAACACTGAATTTGACACCTCAAACGTTAAAATAGGACAAAGCTGAAACTTTTACCTTTCTTTTGGCTTTTGACCCCCAAGGAAGGGTCGGATGATGGGGTCACCATTGACACTTTTGATCGCTGGTCAAAGACGAACACTTTGACACCTCAAACGTTGAAATCGGACAAAGTTGATAAAATGACCTTTCTTTTGACCGTTGACCCCCAGGGAGAGGTCGGACGACGGGGTCACCATTGACACTTTTGATCGCTGATCCAAAACGAACAATTTGACACCTTTAACCTTTGAAATCGGACAAATTTAATAATTTGACCTTTCCATTGACGTTTATTTTGACCTTTGACCCCCAAGGAAGGGTCGGACGATGGGATCACTATTGAGACTTTTGATTGCTTGTCAAAGATGAACAATTTGACACCTTAAACGTTGAAATCGGACAAAGTTGAAAATTTGACCTGATTGTGTGAATCAAAAAAAACAACGCCGGGAACCAAGAAAAATAACAGGAAACCATCCAAAAAGCACAAAAACTAAAACAAATACTGGGGATTTATAGTGCGCTATGCCTCCCAGATTTGTAATTCCACTCGGCCTCTGCACACTTTACAGGTGTTCGCTGACCACTGTGGCCCAAGTAAGCTCCATTCCACACCAAGCATCATTTCAGGTTCTGCGACAACCTCTAGGGGCGCTGAACCTTGATCAGCCCACATACGTACCATCGCTGCCCGGATCAGCTCCCCGAGTTTCGCACGGGTTTTCACGAGACAATTAGCAGTTAGTTCCTTGTCCAAGGGAATTTCAAGCACACTCAACTTTTTTGGCACCAGCGGGGTTCGAACTCGGGATCTTCCGCACCGCAAGCGAGCGCCTTACCGATTGAGCTAACTTGACTATCCTTGTCACATGACCAACATTCTGGCCAAGTTTGGTCATTATCCGATACAGCGTTTTTGAGTTGAAACCATTGCCAGAAAAAAAGAAAGAAGAAGAAATGGCAAGAAACAAATAAGTTACGTGGTAACCTAGTAACTTAATAAGAATTGTTTATTCAACTCTTTCATATAGCAGCAGTAACATTTTATGGCATAAATACTGAATTAAAATCGTCCACTTTGATGAATTTTTTTTTACATGATAGGTTACCAAATCCAATGGAAAAAACATATTCGGAAATTTAATAGCCCAGAGGGCTTTTTTTTTTGATGTTGTAATATGACTTAAATAATTCTGACATGAAATAGTGTCAGTGTCAGGGTTAACCTCGAAGCCTTAATAAGTCATTTTGCTAATAAATTCCTTAGGGGTTGATGTCCAAGACATGTAGTTCCTCATTTTAAGTTCAAGTTAAACATGTACTGTAGCAACCTTTTTGTTCTATACAGTGGCTTAACATGAGAGGTTAAAAAGGTAAATGAGGAGAAAGGAAGGTTAAAAAAAAATTTAAAAAAATAAGCAGGAAAAGGGAATTTCTACCAGGAAATGACGGGGAAAATAAGACTTTGCCCCACCTTCAAAAATTTCCATTTGTACACCACACCCTCTTTATATTAATTGTTGCCCCGACGAATTTTAATAACCTAGACCTGAAAATCTATACACTGCAATAGTCTGATACATCAAAATAATGTATATACATGCACTCGATAGTATGTGATACAATATTCTTGCAAGCTTGCTTTGAAAAGCAACTGATATATTTTTCATATCCATTGATGTTATTTAAGATAATTTCAGGTAACATTAGCATGGAGCTATTTTGATATACAATCTTATGGCAGATATCATATCATCGAGGCTGAAAAATTTGACAAACCGTTTAACAAAATGTGCTTGTCCTTATTCATAAATACATTGTCTATTTTAACAAACTTAATGTATTTGTTGAATGTTTTTATGCCTGAGGTACAAATACAATATGTAATAGAATTATTGTCGCACACAATAGTTATCTATCATATTTAATTTGATTAGGTTCGCATACTTGTAATTTAACGACTTACATGAGTGTAAGACAAAGGAATGTTGCCAAACTACAAAATTGTAAACGATGTGCGTCAACAGATATCAACAATCTTTACGATTTGTATATAAATAATTTTCTTATTTTCAAAGAAGCTACACGAGTCTAAATACAACTTCTATTACATTTCCAACAAAACGAAATTTCAGTTTTTAGAAAATGATTCCTTTTTCAGTTTAGTTGTAAAAATTATTTTTCTTTTTCTCATTTGGCATATTCATAAATATTGTGTAGCATGAATCGCTGGTTCATTGCGACGTTGTTATTACAGGTTTGGAGTGCAACGTGTTTTCAAAACTCTCTGCAGCCAAGAAAAAACATTTTTTGATGTAGATAAGTTTTCTACGTGTAAATTTTTTATTATATTTAACCTATACTTGTCTATCTAAAGTAAAGGTTGTTCTAATATTCAATTTCCACCAGGCACAACACTTTGGTGCCTGCGTGCATTTATTTACTTGCATGTAGGCCCAAGGCCCTTTGCATAAAATGTAACAAAGATAATTACTAATCACATGACATTTTAAATAAAGCAAATATACATATAGAGAACTTAAGTAGTAAATTCGATATTTTCACGAATCTGAAGTGCATTATAAACATATTTAGCAAGAGAAGAAATATCAGATGACTTTGTAGAAGACATGAGTGCAACAAATTTATGGATACTCGGATATGATCTGTAATATGTTGGGATATACTGAATACGAAGGTTATCAAAGAAACCACAAATGAGAACAAAATGATACTCGTCCTCAATACTTCCATCACCACACAAATCACAAACCCGATTCTCAGCAACAATTTTTCTTCGTCTCCCAGTTTCAATTCTCAAAACATGACATGAACACCTTAATTTTGAGAGGTAACGTCTATGGCAAATATTTGTAACAGAAGATAAATATTTTTCTGGTGATAGTTGGCTTTTATATGTACAGTATGATCTTAATTTATCAAGTGAATTAACATCAGCAACCCATTTCTGTTTTGCAACATCATACACTCGTTGTTTCAAAATATTAAGAAAACAAGATTCATTTTCAACACCCTGGTTATACCATACGTGGCCGAAGCCGTAACTAAACAGAATATTTTTAATATGAGTAACCCATGTTGTAGAGCCTCTTTCATCTAAATAGAATAACATAGCATATGCTTTCTTCGGGTAACGACTGTCTTCCATTTTAATCAATTGAAACCAAAATTTCAAACAACGTAAAATTTGGTAGACAAAAATAGGAAATCTACCACAATCACCAAGTGCAGCAATATTAGGTGTGTTCTGAGAGATCTGCAGGAATTGTTTACAGGCTTTAAACTGAACCTTTTCAATACAATCATAATGCTTGAAACCCCATATTTCAGAGCCATATAGTAATATCGGTAAAATCATTGTATCAAAAATCTTAAAGTATGTGTCCATAGTCAGATGACCCGTTTTTTTTGTAACTAGTCTGAGAATATTCAAAGCTTTGGTAGCTTGGGCAGCTAATGCTTTAGTCGCCTTTCCCCAGGCATTTCCCGGAGAAAATTGCAAGCCAAGATATTTATAACAAGAGACAACTTCCACTGGCTCGTTGCAAAAAGACCAATTTTCATTTACACGTATGCGTCCTCCATTTCGGAAAATCATAACTTGAGTTTTATTTGTATTAACACACATTTTCCATTCATCACAGAACTCACGCAGAGAATTTATATGTTTTCGTAAATCACCAACAGAATCTGCCATAATTACTATATCATCAGCATCAATATTTATTACTTAGGTAGGTCTAAAATGACATGGCCATGGTGCACCCTTAGGAAAGAATTATTATCAATTCATACGTCCTTTACATGACGTGACCATTTCAGTTGTCTGGTTTAAAAGGTTGTCTTATTTCAGGTCAGTATCAAGGATACCGCTTCTCTGGTCATTTGTTACTTATCTGTTCTGTGAAGATGATGCTTCTTTCTAAACTTTGTTAACTAATTTTACGCGAAAATTCTATTTTCCAAACTCTGCAAGAAAGAAAACCCAATTTTTGATGTATATATTTTTTGTACGGATCAATTTCGTTGAAATAACCTGCATTTGTCCGTGTAAAGTCAAGGTTATCAATTATTATTTAGGTAGGTATAACACGACATGATGATGAAATATTGGCAGACCCTATAGGGAAGAATTATCAATTCATACGTCCTTCACTATAAACAACCCATATATCGATGTAGATATTCTAGGGGTAAATTTCATATTAGCCTGTACTTATCCGTCTAAAGTCAAGGTTATTGATCATTTATTTTTTAGGTATGTCTAAACCGACATGGTCATGTAATAATACTGGCGTACCCTCAGGGAAGAATTATCAATTCATACGTCCTCACTATGACGTGACTGTTTCAGTTGTCTGGTTTAAAAGGGTGTCTTATTTCAGGGCAGTGTCAAGGATACCGCTTCTCTGGTCAGTTGATACTTATCTGCTCCGTGAAGATGATGCTTGTGTTGCCAAACTTTGATAAAATGATAATTTTACTCCATAAAATCGTAAAGAAATATCGAACGAACAATAGAAAGAGAGAAGGGTTTTTAAGTATTCTTAGATGATTCAGTATAATACAAACTTTGTTACAAAAGGGCAAATAATTCTACTGACAAAATATAATGGGTTATCTTATTTTCTCTATTGTGATGTCATATCAGTTACTTTCTCCTGTACTTCGTTTGAAATTCAGTCAGATTCGTTGCAGGTCAAGAGGGGTGCATTAAATTAGGTTATTTGATTTGCGTGCAATGTGACAATCCACTAAGAACAAAAAAGAGTTGATAAACAACAATATTCAAATAGAAATAGTTTTAAAAATGTAACCAAAGTATGAAAAAAAAATCTTCAAATTATGGATTGAATTCTCCTGTTGCACGGACAAATTAAGCATACTTATCAGAAGTATTGCAACATAGCGTAGATCCTGGTGTTTACGAGTACAACCCGTCCATAGTTAATATTTGATTTCTTATTTAGCTGAGCAATGTTACCAATGTGTATTGTTCAATGCATTAAAACACTCCCCTTAGCTTATTTTAGTCCATTAAAAATTGTTGTTGCTTTCAAAATGGCGACGTAATGAGAGATACTGAATGAGGATCTCAGCACATTGTAGCCCTGAGAACCGAATGAATCCGTTTTTGTTATATGGCTGTGCGATTTTATATTTTGCTGCCAAATGATTTCTGGAATTGCTAGACGTCGGGGGATTCTTGTAATGCATATAACTCGCGTATAAGCAGTCGTCCATGAAAGAATGCACATATGGAAAATCATCAATCATATTGCAAAAATAGGCTTTTGCCATTTTACCCATTGGTCTTTTTGGTCGCTCAGTACTGCCTAGAAAGTGAAAATACCTGCGTATAATTATTTTCGAATGAAAATTTAAGGATTGAAGACTCATATGTGTAGAGTAACGAAAGGGAAACAATTGACAACGCTTGTACACGGGCAGCGAAGAGTTGGGATGGCCAATTCGCCGAGGAATGTGACATCGGCCCTGAATTGCCGCCATATTGTTTTCATTAAGGAGTGTGGGTCTAACTGAGTTTTGATAATTAAAGAATAAGTGTTTTGAGTTTTAAATATGACGGCTACGACCAATGTAACATTTCTTTGATGACAAAAATTGGTGTATTACTCATGGTTTGAATTTCATTGGTATGTATTGATTCGAAAAACGAGCGACAATTGACTGGAATATCGATAACATCCAATTTATCGTCATTCTCAGCAAACCAATGTTAAAGTATTTTAGGAACGTGTCAACAGTTTGTAAATTACCACTTATCTTTCTTGAAAATGACGTCACATTCGACTGCACGCAGGTTTTTTATGACGGGATCTTCGAAAAAGTCGTTAGCAGTATCAATCTAAACGCACATGCGCATTACGCAAATCTTAAGTAAGACACGTGAGATAACATTAACCTACGAGTCTTGAATAGCAAACATTTCAAGAGACATGAGTTGATTAATTTAACATCTGAATCCTTGACAGATATCAGCTCTCAAGGAATTGCTTATTCTGAGTGGCATTGTAGAAGTGAGCAGTCGCTATCATTAAATTGCATGGCTAGCCCCTAGTTATTGAAATAATTTTCAATTCATCAAAATAATTAAAAGAAAAGAAACATGAAAACAACTTTATAAAGATATCATTATAACTAGCAAAACAGTGTTTTCAAACCAACATTTTGAAAAACGCTATTTAAATTTTGCGCAAAAACCACAGTCGACGATGTTGCAATACTTTAGATTAGTGTGTGTACTTTGCTCTAAAAGTAAAGAATCCAAAAGATTACAAAATGGAAAAAGAGACTTTGCCCTGTATAACTGAAAAAATCTAGTTACGCTGGTCCCGCTGCTGTACACCGTTTGCCGCCTACGATAAACAACACGTTTCGATAAGTGCATTCTGTAAATTAAAGCGCATGCTATAATATGATACGGATTTAACCCAACAAAATTAGTAAATTCTTATTCAAGTCAATCAAAATGTGTGATATGTTTGATTCTTATCACGATTTTCAAAGAAATGGTGCATCTAAATCTGAATATTTTGACCCCAAAATACATAGCTTTATTATGTCAAGCTCACGCTCATACATATAGGTTAAAGTGACAATACTGACACATCACTAACATGTATATATGCATATGAAGTTATCCGTTTGATCAAAATGACTTGAACTCCAAACTCAAAGCCAAAAATGACAAAAGCAGAATAAGCATGAAAGCATGAATAGATGATCATCGGTTTGTCACACGTTTGCTGAAACCCGGGCTTTGAGAAAACAGTGAAAACATCTTACATAGATAAAAAGGTTCCCTTATTAGTGCATTTTGATTTCAATCTTTGAATGTGTTGATCTTTCAATATGAATGCTATTAAAAGAGCAAACTGTTTTTCAATTTTACTGCTAAAATGACATTTTCTCGGCAGCACATTTTCAATGGAATCTTATAAAAAGCCGTAAAATAAAAGACAATTTTTCTTAAATTATGTGATTGTACAGGGTAATTGCCCAAATTTACGTCACCTTCTCTGTTAAATCACAGTTTTCCGTAACCTTCCACTGGTAATCTAAGATTATGAAGTCTGTCCAAATTACATCCTTTTTTGTAATGTAACTCAGCATTTGCAGAAAATCACGCAAGAAACTTTTTACATCAACGCATCATCAGTAATTATTTTATAACACCATATTAATACATACCAATAAGATTTCCTGTTGAGAACTAGAGAAGCACGTAATGTTATAGTACTTAAATATATAAATAATACCCCTTAACAGTATAAAAGACTGGCATTTTAAAATTTGCAATTTAAAAGATTATAGCTGCAAGTCACGTGTTTTGAGATAATGTTAGAAATTAGTAGACAGTCGTTTCCCAGTTGCATTTGACAGGACATCCATTTTTTCTGATCCCGGTGTTATTGGGCCTTCTGAGAAGCGAAGCATGGTAATAACACTTGTCACATTTAATTGTTATCACGAACGAAAATATTACTTGATGTAACAAGAGTGCAATATAGCTGTTTATATTTGTATGCTAATATAGGTATTAATCTCTTATGAAATCACAAGCTAATACTGCTCTGAGATTACATCGCAGACAAAACAGTCATGTACTAATAAATTAAGTCAACGTAGTGCAATGCGTTAATGCGATATGATTTATCAATCAATTATTTGTCCAGGATTTGCTACATGTTAAATGCGAAAATTAGATAATGATTTATTGCCACAGAGCCGTATCTGCCTATATCCAAGATCAAAGAGTACAAACCCGGGGGAGCAGTCCCATTCTAGAGGTGACGCATATGTAAGGCTTAAAAGACACACTTTTTCAGCGTCGCTGTTACCCAAAGACCCATAATTTGTATAATTGCATGTGCTCTCACCCAAATTCCTCTTAAATTGTTATATTTTGCTCTCACCGAATGCCAAATTTCGCTCACCGAATGCCAAAAATCATGCTGACCTCTCATTTTTGGACCAATGAACTCTCATATTTTTGTATTTTCCTCTCACTGAATGCCAAAAATTCACACTCTCACCAATGACCCCTCATTTTTGAGTCTGTGCTCTCACCGAATGGACCAGCTTACACCCGTATCCATTTCATATTTGACTGCCCCCCCCCCCCCCTGGAGTACAAGACCTGTTGGTTCTTTCTAGATAAAATAATTCAACTTGAAAGTAATATCAAGACATGCATGTTGTTTCCAGATGAATGGTTTAAAGAGATCATTCATCTTGAAAGAACTAGACCTATCAGGTCTTGAAGTCTTTTGACCTTGGATTATGTTGATGCGCAGACACGGCCTTGTAGTGCTCAACCACTGAGAGTCATAATATTGAAAAAATGGTTTGGATTTAGAGAAATAATGTTAACTTTTCTGAATTGTATGTCAATATTGTTATACAAGGATTCAATGTCTGTATATCAAATGTCTCTAGTATTTACTGAACATTTGTTTCCTTTCAGTAGTTGTCTTTGTTGTCTTTTCTCTGTTTGAATTTGTTTTACTTGATTTGTATAAACCAGTCAAAATAGTGAACGTGGCTCTGGGTATCGCAAACATTTCAAAATAATTTGATACAGATGTTTGGCGTACAATATGTGTAAGGAAAAAACAGTTTCCGTTTGTGAATTCCAAATGTGTAGATCCTTTGTAAAGTGGGAAGAACAAAATCAGTAGTTTTCTGATATGATGTTTTGGTGTTCATCTGATCAACATCCATCTCTTGTTTGCATTTCTGATCAACCAAATAGAAAGAAAAGTCAATGATAGAGTCAACTATCAAGCATCGGTGGAATATAGACAAATTATGGACCAAAAAAGATGATACAAATGCCAAATTCAGGATACGAATAAAGAATAACACTTGCCTTCTTTTAAAACCCTAAAGAAGAGTGTTACACTACGGGGGAATACCCGCCCAGTCGAGCATAAATATGTTTACGACAAATTCCACACAGGTTTCATCAATAACATATTTGTCGCTCTTAATGGTGTTTGTTTATCCTTCTCAACTGATCTCTAGATGAAACTATCATTAATGATAATCAAAACTCCAGAAACCGTTGACGCCAGGTAAATCATTAAAAAAACAAAGAAAGAAAACTTGTATGTCTATTTGAAATTGGTCAACTTTTGTAGTGTTTAATCTGCCCTTTACTAATATACGTCATGTAAACCTTCAAAGTCTTATATCCAAACATTAATGTACAATATTTAAAAAACGACGATATCCTTAAAATCTAGTTTTACATTTACCTTAAATGTACTACAGCGGTTGATATTCACTCATTTATTCATTATCTGTCAGCAGAGATAGGCTCAAAACATAGTCGGCCTCCAAACAAAATTGAGGACCGTAGAACCAGAAGGGGGTTAAGTCACATTGAGTACAAACTGAGAAAATGACACAAACATCATATCATTTGTGTTGTCTTGAATGGTATTGCTGTATCTCGCAGTGACTCTAAAGCTCAATTCATACTTGGCCTCCAAACAAAATTTTTCCTACCAAACATTTGGTCGTGACGTCACCAAATATTTGCCATCGAACTGAAACTTTGAACGGGTATCAAACATTTAGTCCAATGTATATGGCAATTCAATAACATGTGCAATCTAGCGCGAAATTTTGTTTGGTCTCAACTCGATGTTGAAGTTATTTTGTTTTGAGTCATTCGTCATTTTTACGTCACGACCAAATGTTTGGTAGGAAAAATTTTGTTTGGAGGCCGACTATGAATTGGCCTTTACACATGCTCTGATCATCAAATTACTACAAAACTTGTACAGAATGTAGAAATGAGAAATCTGTAGCAGGAAATTGACACCACTCAATTTTCAAGATTTTGTGACTTAACTTTTAGTTCTAGGGTCCTCAATTTGTCCTACCAAACATTTGGCCGTGACGTCACCAAATATTTGCAATCAAATTTAAAGTATAAACGGGTAACAAACATTTGATCCAATGTATATGGCAATTCAATAACATGTGCAATCTAGCGCGAAATTTTATTTGGTCTCAACTAGAAGTTGAAGTTATTTTGTTCGGAGTCACTCGTCATTTTGACGTCACGACCAAATGTTTGGTAGCGAAAATTTTGTTTGGAGGCTATGTTTTGGCCCATACCCGAAACAAATCGATGATTAATTATATGCCCATTCTCTTTTTTAATGTTTCCGACTGTTTGGAATGGGCTTTAATATAATAAGTCCATAGATAAAATATACATTATATGGAACAAAATGATATAGATGAAATGTAAATTTCATGGATTAAAATGCTTTCCAATCTTCGATATTTAAATAATATTATAACGTATGGCGTGGGCTTGACCTTAAATAGGTAGGCCTACATGTAGATCTTTTCTATGGTAATGAAACAAAAAATAAATGATATACATTTCTTCTTAGTACCTTCACGTAGGGAGACGTGTCATAATCATTATTAACACGATTAATGTTGACATTTATCAGCGGTGATTCTCTATCATTATATGCATGTTCCAAAAACACAACTCAGATCTTCAAAAGACTATCTTCGTCTAACTTACCCTATCACAAGAGTTTTAGCTGGTGATAGAACTTTTACAGTCTCTGCTTCGAAAGAATGGAACAGCTTACCAATTCAGATCAGACAATCATCTTATGTTAATGTGTTCAAACAAGCACTAAAAACTTACCTGTTTACATAATTTGATAATATCATTTTTTTTTGCATTGTTCTAATTATTTCATTTTTATTTTAAAATTGTAAAATTAAGATGTACATGTAGTAATATTTTAAGTTGTTTTTTCAAGGTTGTATTTGTAAGCGCTCTGAGCCTTTTGGAAATGGCGCAATTAATGCTTTTTGTATTGTATTGTATTGTATTGTATTGTATTGATAGATTTTAATTCACAAGAGTATAATACCAGAAACGGAATCAAAATGGACTGTTCTTTACGATTTGGCTTAATTTCTAAAGACAAACATATCCTAAAAGTTTTTTGTATCATAAAGTTAACCTTGAAATGGAAAAAATATGGAACTATGATTAATCCATTTGAAGCAATTATTCACAATTAAAGAAAGATATCTAGCTTTTAAACAATAACCAACGTTGCCATTAACCTTCGTTAAAAGTTGTGATAAACGTATAAGGCGCTTGAAAAAATAAAGGAAAATAGAATGGTAAAAGCCGGATATTGATTTTTGGACCCAATTTACTGCTCCAGATTTTCTGTAATTGCAAAAGGGTAAACATCTATTATAGCACATCATTGAAAATGCCTGCTACAGCTGTTGGAAATATCGGAATGTAAAAAATTAATAGTTTGCCTTACACTCAATTGTTAATTTTTCCAAGATAGACTAAATGTCAAAATATAATCAAAGGAGCGCCAGTGTTCTTTTGTTTCATAAAAGTCAAGTCAACAATCACTCATTTTGGTGGTTTGATTGACTCATTTCATTCGTTTAAATTATATTCGCCTACGCCAATTTGTTAAAAAATATGCTTGTTTGACGTTTCAATAGATTTATCGTAATATAATTCAATCGGTGGAATATGAATCACGGTTGACATTTTTCATAATGTTCTAATAAAGTGTACAAATTAATATGCATATCACGTTATTTTACTTGTCAAAATAGAAAGGATTTCCTTTAACTCACACCAAATAAAAATAACAATAAGAATAAAATCGGTCCTAAAGGAAATGTTTCTCTGATTGAAATATTCCGGTTCATCAAACAGTGAATTGAATCTAAGTAAGAAAGGTATATGACATGCTTTTTTGCGCTATATGCCAAAAGATGTGTTAAAATTTTGTTGTGACGACTTGAAAACAAAATGAAATCTACGAAGAAATGCAATAATTAATAGCAATTAGATAAAATAGCTTAACCCTTGTCCTCCTGAGCTATTTTTAGTAACACGTCCTCCGAAGGGGTTGTTGTTGTTGTTGTTGTTGATGCAACCCCCCTAAAATTTTAGAACAGAACCCCCTTATGAACTTGGGTTTGCTCTTAAAAGATAGGTATAATCCTCTTTTATCCAACGATACCAAGATCATCAAAATCGGCCAAGGCGTTACGTAATTATGACGTCATAAGCACTTTCGAATTGGAAAATCAGCAAAATTGAATTATGGCAAAACTGGCCACCATAATCAAAATTTTGCTATAAAATTTCTAAATAGCAGTTTCCATCGGGTTTTTTACTAATAAAGAAGGAAAATGATGATTCTAACAAGTCTTGCAAGTTTAAGTCTTATAGCATGCATACATTTTTCAAAATGGCGACTTAAAAAATTCCGGGATTTCACCAAAATGACCGCAAAAGATGTAAAAGAGATTACATAGATGCCTGGGGCCGGTTGCTTTTGCGTTTTTTATGAAGCGGGGAAAAACCATAGGGCGGTAACAACCACCACCCCCCCTTCGGGGGACAAGGGTTAAAACTGAAATAATGAAGCAATGTTAAAATTTACCGCATGGTAATATTTACTAGTGATTGGTATTCATGTTTTTGCGTAAAAACTGTGCACGGAAACAAAACCTGTCAACAAGATATTTTCAAAATACTCGAGCCAATCATGGTTCTAGTGGTCACTACATAATCACACTCTACTGACCAAGTTGCAGAGCAAAGTTGGACATAATGCATGCATGATCATGATGATCAGTTGAGAATTTATACGTACGTTCAAAAGCCATATTTTACCGGTGCTTCTTATCATGAATAAAACTTCTTCTTTATATGCACTTACCTGAAAAATAAAACAAACAAAAATAGATAAAAATAGCTATTGAACTTAAGGGAAAAACCCTGTTCAGGTGAGCACAAATATTCGTGTGCCGAATTCATTAATACTACTATTTGTTAATCTTTTCATTTCCTCTTCTCCATTGGTGTTTCAAGCAGTACCAATCTCAAATCATCCATCAACGTCAATGGTATGCTGTTTTAACAGAAATTCAGAACAACATCTAACCGTCAAACTAGTACTAATAAAATCCTTTTTGTTATGGTTGTTGTTGTTGTTGTTGGGGAATTTTTGACATTTGCTCTTTTCTGCGCAACATTTCAAATGATTCAAATTTCGTCATGGAGTGATATGTCAACTATTAATTCTGCAATCTTTTGATAAATTTAATTAATTTGTTTTCTCCACATGCTATATGAGTTTTATAAATATCGGTCAGTGGAGAGATACATGGCAAACTGGTGACTATGTATTGATGTTTTTTGCTTTTCCCCATTTTCGACTCTCTGACTATAAGATTATAAGTCCATAGAAATCATCTAAAGTTTCATGGATTAAAATGCCTATCAAACTGGCAACGGAACTAATTACACAACGGTCGTCACGCAATATCGTCCAAATAGAGAAACATATTGGTGATTATTTATTTAAGATATTGTTTCCACATTGACTTGAGATATGTATATGCATATTAATGATGTATCAATATTCTCACTTCAACCTGTACATATGGCGTGGGCTTGACATAACAAGGTGAAACTATTGTAGGGGTCAGAATATACACACATGCAATTTTTGACATAATAGTAGTGAGAGTAGACAGAGGAGTGAGGATATTAGGAAGGAGTTAGGAGTGAATGATATCAACGAGAAGGTGAGAGAGATCCGAATGAGATGGTATGGACATGTAATGAGAATGGAGGATGAAGGCCCGGCTAAGAAAGTGATGTCCACTAAGATTGAGGGAACACGACCTAGAGGAAGACCCAGGAAGCGATGGAAGGAAAATGTAAAACAGGACATGGACCACTTCCAGGTGAAAGAAGAGGATGCAGGAGACAGGCATCTGTGGAGGAGGAAGACAAAGCCAGCAAACCCTGTAGATCAGCACCCTGCAGATCAGCGGGAAACCAGGTGTTAAGGAAGAGAGAGGGGGAGAGAATGAGAGTAAAACGTCTTGCAGAGATTGAATCGCACATGATTTGCTTGCATCTGATTTAAATATTAGACTAGCTTTCAAAAATCTTCTTTGTCAGTAGACAGAATCAAAGTTGATCTGTTTGAAGCAATAAAATGTTACATTTAAACTAACGTTGCTATTGCATGTAACATGACAAAAGACATATATTAATCCCTGTATCCAGAGTGATAGCTGAGATTTCTGTAACCTCTAAAACATCGTTAAACACGGCTTCAATAGGTTGTGCTTCATATGTCATGATAATTAAATGGGGAAAAAAAATACTAGCTTGACTTAAACTATATTGCTTAATTCCAATATAGACCTAATGCCAAAAATTTCATCAAAGGAGCGGCAATGTTCATTTGTCTTACTAAAGTCAAATCAACAATCGCTCAGCGTGGTGTTTTGCTTGACTCCGATAGTGACCATTGCTCCCAATTTAATTAAATTCGCCCACCCAGTTTATTAGAATATGATTGTTTTACGCCTCAACAGATTCTACATATGTTCAATAATGGAATCACAAGAACATGAATCATGGCTATCATTTTATATAAGTGTCAACGATTTTTCATTTGTTAAAATTGAAAGTCTTTCTTTCATTCACACAAATGATAAAAAACGAATAAAATCAATTAAACGCTCAATGTAATGTTTCTTTCTAAAACAAATTGAATCAAACAGTGCAAAAACATATGACACGCAAAACGCACTTTTTTGGGGTCTTTTGCATACTTTTGTTGGATGCAAAAGGTCTGATGACGTTTTACAAATGTTAAGTTAAGGGAAAATAAAAGTGAAAAGGAAAGAATACAGAATGTAACATTGTTTACAGGAAATTGTCGCTTTGAATCCTCAGATATTTGATATATTTTGCAATCTATTTGATTTTGAACTCCTTTCTAGATCTCGTCATATTTCATTGCTTCAAGCAATTTGATGCTCAATTGTCGTAACTTATGATGTGTTTTATGATGGATTTTAAACCGACTCACACTGCCCGCGGTTTTGGGTGTCTTTTAAAGAGGTGTCTCAGTGGAGTAAATCGGATAAAATTTATTGAACGAGGCGAGATTTTCTAAAATATTATACTAGAGGCTATTTTTCCCTGTCAAAGAACATGCAACAGTAGTTGATCTCTGCAAATAATAGGATGAATACAACGAATCTCCTTTTCATTAGTTTCTGTCGTCATTATTGTTATTATCTGTATAAAATGAAACTTTGCATGCATTTTTAAATGGAAATTTCACTTATTAACACTTAAGTGACTATTTATTGATGTTTTTTTTCCTTTTCCCCATAGAAACAATCTTAAGTTTCATGGATTAAAATGCCTAACAAACTTTTATGGAACTAATTCAACAACCGTCGTCACGCAATATCGTCCAAACAGAGAAACAAATTGGTGATTATTTATTTAAGATATTGTTGCCACATTGACTTGAGATATGTATATGCATATTAATGATGTATCAATATTCTCACTTCAGCCTGTATATATGACGTGGGCTTGACATAACAAGGTGAAACTATTGTAAGGGTCAGAATATACACACATGACATTTTTGACATAAGAGTAGTGAGAGTAGACAGAGGAGTGAGGATATCAGGAAGGACTTTGGAGTGAATGATTTTAACGAGAAGGTGAGAGAGATCCGATTGAGATGGTATGGACATGTAATGAGGATGGGGGTTGAAGGCTCGGCTAAGAGAGTGATGAACACTAAAACAACTAGAGGAAGACCCAGGAAGCAATTGAAGGACAATGTAAAGCAGGACATGGACCAAATAGACCAAAACTCACCAACTCACTCGGCTGCGCCTCGTGAGTGCGGACAACTCCAACTTCAGCACGCGGTGCATTATTGTTGTACAATTTCACTCGCGTCAAGTAATACGCAGTTATTAATTAAAAAAAAACACCGAAAAGCTTGATAGTATTGTTGCATTTACCAATATTTATCCATCTACAACCTGACACTAGAATTGTTATCGTTACAAAATGTAGAAAGCAATGTATAATGTCAATGATATCACGTGTTAATAATTTACAAAATTACTAGGATTATATTGAACTGGCCATGTTAATGACAAAACGTGGACTTTTTTTATAAGACACCAAAGTAAAGTTGTATTACAATTTACAGACCTATTTTGGACTTTATAGCTTTGTAACTTTTAAATATCATAAAAGTAGTGAATTACGAATACAGATCCACATTCCTGAATCAAAAATAAGAATTCCAATACTCACAGCAAAGAAAGATATTTTTTCTATTGATAAACACACATTTCTCCTCATCTATCAATACCCATTAGTCCTCTGTTTTTACAAATGCTTTAGATTCAATATTTGTAAGACTGAAAACAAACAGGTACGGAGATATTTTGGATATTGTAACGATTTTATTAGAAACCATGTTAGATAATGCGTTTGTGAAGATGGCCCCACTATACACTTATCTTCTCTAGAGCACTTTCAAATTGCATTTGCATTTAATCTTCAGTTTATTTCATTATATTATATCACAAACAACTTACTTTATTTTCATGTTATTATTCTTGTCAAACATTTCATATAGTGACAAAAACTAATTTAATATCTTTCTTGTTACATCATGTGCTGCACCGAACACAAGTTCACCAGGATCTCAATATTAATATTACAAGTGAATATTTGTTGAATATATAACGCTCTCTTTAAGGTCGGGTTGGCCTTATATTAGATTACGTGACTATAGAGTATAACCTTGATAATGAACTCCTTTTTCTTAACCTCACTTTTGAAACCTTTCAAAATATTCAAATTTGAAATTACAGAAACACCATCTCAAAATATGCAAGCAGTTTAGGTGTGAAGGCCATAAAATGCATATTGCAGGATGTACGAATACGAGTTATTCTGTAAAATCTTATCACATTTATTATGTAATAAAATATTATGTTTCTATTAATAATTCCTTTAAGTAGAACATTCTATTTAAATTGAAAATGTTGTTTTGACATGAGGCACATCAATTTCCTGTAAAGCGTGGAAATTCATGCCCAATGTTCTTCCCAAAAAGATTGTGTCAAATAATTTAACTTTAAATTAAGATTTTATTTATCTATAATATTGCGTAATATTTTTTCTTCCGTATTTTAAAGAGTCTTTATTCAAACGTTTGGACAAATTCGAATATCAGAGCAATTGCATTTGAATATTCATATATCGTATGGGAATTAAGAAAATTATTACTAGTAAACTGGTATACATTTGTAGGGCATGGCACATTAAGATGTTGTATGTTTATTGTTTGTTTCTTGTCCACAATTGTGGCAACATCTGTAAGTTTTTTTCCAATATAGTGTGTTTTTTATTTAAATATTTCTTGTAAAAACTTGTTTTGTCGACTACAATACGTTCTGTAAAGGTATCAATATCCATAAAGTAATTCAGTTACTGAGTATTAATTTTAGGAAGACCCAGGAAGCGATGGAAGGACAATGTAAAGCAGGACATGGACCAAAAAGAATGGACCAAAAAGACCAAAAAGTTGTCCAACTCACTCGGCTGCGCCTCGTGAGTGCGGACAACTCCAACTTCAGCACGCGGTGCATTATTGTTGTACAATTTCACTCGCGTCAA
>JXSR01S012215.1:0-14546 GCA_000969725.1 Ophiothrix spiculata | reverse complement strand
GATGAGACTGAGATGAGATGACATGAGATGAGATAAAGTAAGACTGATACTTAGATTAGATAAGTTGAGATGGGATGAGACTGGGATGAGAAGAGATGGGGCTGAGATGAGGTGGGATGAGATGAGATGAGATGAGACTGAGATGAGATGACATGAGGTGAGGTGAGACTGATACTTTGATTAGATAAGTTGAGATGGGATGAGACTGGGATGAGATGAGATGAGATGAGACGAATGCAAGGAAATGACTGGGATGAGACTAAGATGAGATGATATGAGACGAGATTTAGATGAGATGAGATGGGACTATGAGGTGAGATGAGACTGAGATGAGATGACATGAGATGAGGTGAGACTGATACTTTGATTAGATAAGTTGAGATGGGCTTAGACTGGGATGAGATGAGGTGGGATGACATGAGATGAGATGAGACTGTTATGAGATGAGACTAAGATGAGATGCGAGGAGATGAGATGAGAAACGACTGCGATGAGATGAAACGAATGCAAGATGATGACTGAAATGAGACTAAGATGAGATGATATGAGACGAGAATTAGATGAGATGAGATGAGATGGGACTGATATGAGATGATATGACACGAGATTTAGATGAGATGACATTGGACTGAGATGAAATGACATGAGATAAGGTAAGACTGATACTTAGATTAGATGTGTTAAGATGGGATGAGACTGGGATGAGATGAGATGGGACTGAGATGAGGTGGGATGAGATGAGATTAGATGAGATGAGATGAGATGAGATGAGATGAGATGAGATGAGATGAGATGAGATGAGATGAGATGGGACTGAGATGAGATGAAACTGAGATGAGATGACATGATGAGATGAGATGAGACTGATACTTATATTAGATTTTTCAAATTTCAAATTTATTTATTTCCATCAAGCACATTATTTAAAAATACGATACACAAGCACAACAGATGAAGGAGATACAACAAAAGCAAAAGCCTGAGGAGTGTTGTACCACCTTTACAAAAATACGTGACAAAGCAAAAAATACATAAAATTAACAAAGAGCGCACAACAAAACCAGCATTAAAAGACGTGAGATAGGATGAGACTGGGATGAGATGAGATGAGATGGGGTGAGATTAGATGAGATGAGATGAGATGATTAGATGAGATGATACCGAGATTGAGATGAGATGAGCGATACTGAGACCTGAGACTGATGTAGCTTTGTCGCTTTGTAGCTCTGTTGTCTGCTTCGTTTCACACTTTTGTAGCTTTGGAGTTTTGTCGCTTTGGAGTTTTGCCGCTTCATGTCTCTCTGAAAGTTGAAATCATTTCAACTCGAAAAATCCTGTCGAGCGACACATTTTGCCGATATTGATTTTCTCAGCAACATGTATGGGCGATTACAAAGTAACGTTTGTGACCGAAAAATTGAAAAATTTCGCTTTAAATGGGTGCATAACCTAGCATAAATATTATCCACAAGTTTGTTGTTGATGGTGCTCACTGGTGAAGTCAAGACATCTATATATATATATATATATAGATGTTTGATAATTAAATTAATTGGCAAAATCCTGAGTAAATTTCATGTAACGTTTGGTAACGTTTGTTACATCGCACGGAAATAGTTTTTTGCTCCAAATGACGTCAAAGTACAAATTTTCTGACGTGTTAGTGAGTTGCTTTTTTTTTTATTGCGCTTTACAAAGATGAAGGGTAAAAAAACTTACAAATATCTCATAAAAATGGTAGGAAATTTTATCGTCATGATTTATTTTAATGCATTGTATTGTGTGGTAACGTTTGTGACATTTTGGTGTTACTTTTTGGTAACGTTTGTGACATTTTTGAAATAAAACATATGCTCATTCATGCACAGATAGAAAAACTTTACAATTTCTAATTGGGAAATACTTCTCACGTACCAAGTAACAACTGTATGACTGAAAACCGTGTTACGGATGATACTGAGATGAAATAAGACTGATACTTAGATAAGATGAGTTGAGATGGGATGAGACCAGGGGATGAGACTTGGTTGAGATGAGATGAGATGAGATGAGACTGAGATGAAACTTGGATTAGATGACTTGGGATGGGATGAGACTGGGATGAGATGAGATGAGATGGGACTCTGAGATAAGATGAGATGAGATAAAATGAGATGAGACTGAGATGAGATGTATGAGATGAGATGAGACTGAGATGAAACTTGGATTAGATGACTTGGGATGGGATGAGACTGGCATGAGATGAGATGAGATGAGATGGGACTGAGATGAAATGAGATGAGATGACATGAGATTAGATGGGACTGAGACGAGATGAGATGAGATGGTACTGAGATGAGATGATAAATGAGATGAGACTTAGATGATATGATATGAGATGAGGTGACACTGATACTTAGATTATATTAGATGAGTTGAAAGACCGGGGATGAGACTGGGTTGAAATGAGATGAGATGAGATGAGATGAGACTGAGATGAGATAAGATGAGATGAGACTGAGATGGGACTGATACTTAGATTAGATGAGTTGAGATGGGATGAGACTGGGATGAGATGAGATGAGATGAGATGAGATGAGATGGGACTGAGATGAGATGAGATGAGATTAGATGAGATGAGATTAAATGAGATGAGACTGAGATGAGATGACATAAGACTGAGATGAGAGGACATGAGATGAGGTGAGACTGATACTTAGATTAGATAAGTTGAGATTGGATGAGATCAGGGATGAGATGAGACTGGGCTGAGATGAGGTGGGATGAGATGAGATGAGATTAGATGAGATGAGATTAAATGAGATAAGACTGAGATGAGATGACATGAGACTGAGATGAGAGGACATGAGATGAGGTGAGACTGATACTTAGATTAGATAAGTTGAGATTGGATGAGACCAGGGATGAGATGAGAGGGGACTGAGATGAGGTGGGATGACATGAGATGAGACTGATATGAGATGAGGATGAGATGCGAGGAGATGAGATGAGATGCGACTGCGATGAGATGAGATGAAACGAATGCAAGATGATGACTGAGATGAGACTAAGATGAGATGATATGAGACGAGACTTAGATGAGATGGGATGAGACTGGGATGAGATGAGATGATATGATACTGAGATGAGATGATATTAGATGAGAATTAATAAGATTAAATGAGATGAGATGACATGAGATGAGATGAGACTGATACTAAGATTAGATAAGTTGAGATGGGATGAGACTGGGATGAGATGAGATGGGGCTGAGATGAGGTGGGATGAGATGAGATGAGACTGATATGAGATGAGACTGAGATGAGATGACATGAGATGAGGTAAGACTGATACTTAGATTAGATAAGTTGAGATGGGATGAGACTGGGATGAGATGAGATGGGGCTGAGATGAGGTGGGATGAGATGAGACTGATATGAGATGAGACTGAGATGAGATGCGAGAAGATTAGATGAGATGCGACTGCGATGATATGAGATGAGACGAATGCAAGGAAATGACTGAGATGAGACTAAGATGAGATGATATGAGACGAGCTTTAGATGAGATGAGATGAGATGGGACTGAGATGAGATGATATGAGATGAGACGAATGCAAGAAGATGACTGAGATGAGACTAAGATGAGATGATATGAGACGAGACTTGGATGAGATGAGATGGGACTGAGACGAGATGAGACGAGGTGAGATGAGATGATATTAAGTTGAGATGAGATGAGGTTGAGTTGAGATGAAATTGGATGAGATGGAGCTGAGCCAAGATGAGATGATATGAGGTTGAGAGATAACATGAGATGAGACTGAGATGAGATGACATGAGATAAGGTGAGGCTGATACTTAGATTAGATAAGTTGAGATGGGATGAGACTGGGATGAGATGAGATGGGGGCTGAGATGAGGTGGGATGAGATGAGATGAGATGGGACTGAGATGAGATGAGATGAGACTGAGATGAGATGACATGAGACTGAGATGAGAGGACATGAGATGAGGTGAGACTGATACTTAGATTAGATAAGTTGAGATGGGATGAGACTGGGATGAGATGAGATGGGGCTGAGATGAGGTGGGATGACATGAGATGAGACTGAGATTTGACGCGAGAAGATGAGATGAGACTGAGATGAGATGCGAGGAGATGAGATGAGATGAGACGAATGCAAGAAGATGACTGAGATGAGACTAAGATGAGATGATATGAGACAAGACGTAGATGAGATGGGATGAGACTGGGATGAGATGAGGTGAGATGAGATGGGATGAGATGAGATGAGATGAGATGAGATGAGATGAGATGAGGTGAGATTAGATGAGATGAGATGAGATGAGATGAGATGAGATGAGATGAGATGAGATTGAGTTGAGCCATGATGAGATGAGATGAGGTTGAGTTGAGATGAAATGAAATGGGATGAGATGGAGCTGAGCTGAGATGAAATGAAATGAGATAAGATGAGATGAGATAACATGAGATGAGGTGAGACTGATACTTAGATTAGATAAGTTGAGATGGGATGAGACTGGGATGAAATGGGACTGAGATGAGGTGGGATGAGATGAGATGAGACTGATATGAGATGAGACTGAGATGAGATGCGAGGAGGTGAGATGAAATGCGACTGCGATGAGATGAGACAAATGCAAAAAGATGACTGAGATGAGACTAAGATGAGATGATATGAGACGAGACTTAGATGAGATGGGATGAGACTGAGATGAAACTGAGATGAGATGAGATGAGATGAGGTAAGATGAGATGAGATGAGATGAGGTTGAGTTGAGATGAGATGAGATGAGATGAGGTTGAGTTGAGATGAAATGGGATGAGATGGGGCTGAGCTGAGGTGACATGAAATAAAGTGAGACTGATACTTATATTAGATGAGTTGAGATGAGACTGAGATGACATGAGACTGAGATGAGATGTGGTTGAGATGAGATGAGGTTTGATGAGACTGAGATGATGAGATGATCACTGTAACAGCGCCATCAGATATATAGTCACCGAAATCATGCAAATAATGCTGAAACCAAATTAAAACTAGCAAAATCTCTATATCAATAGGTTCAATGTGTTTTGCTCATTTGCCCGTTCGTTCAGTGTACTTTTGCAGCTATGCAAATTAAAATGTTGTTTAATTAATCGAGATAACTTATCTGTTGAGCACCTTGTGTTTTTAAACCATGTGACGACATGTGTGATATGAACAGTGAATCAACACAAACAAGAGAAAGAAAAACTGAGACCATTTTCATCCTGAGTTATGTTATTTTTGGTCTACCTCTTCTTGAATGCAGATTTTCTACAAAAAAAGATTTTTTTTTTCATATGAAGGGATTTTACACCGGTCTAAGTCTTAAACCTCTACGGACCTGATTTGTTAAAATGACAACACCTTTTTTGAGATTTAAAATAACAATAACCAAATTAACTTCTACATATTATATGTAACATGTACAATCTAAGAGGTTTCGCTACATCTATTTTCAACTCGAATCATCCAACAATATCCCAGTTTTGACAGAAAAGCTTTCAGTAACTCACATCGGGTGCTTTTGGGGCAATTTTTCCAAATACACTCGATTTAGGCAAATTGAGCGCATTTATCTGTAATGAAAACATGTACTTGATCGTTATACCCAGGAAAGTTGAATACTAAAACCTTTGAAAAAAACAACAACATGCAGGCACATCAATATGAGTTATTACTATCATGGAGGTTGAAGGTACGTGGTCCGATTTTTCAGATAGTTTTCACTGTGACCATCTAAGATGTTTCAATATCGAATTTCAGTAAAATTGGAACAACCGTTTTGATTTTATGAGCAATTTTGTATTTTCCAGTTGTCTGTAATTTTATATGGTAATACCATTATTTAACACATTTTACTTATATCTCCGATATGCGACACGTTTCAGCCGTAACTTGAATTTCACATGGGTAATAAGAAAATTATGAGGAATAGTTTGGTACCAAAATCTCAGAAAGTTTGAAAATATGTACCCAATCGGATAGGGCTCCTTTAAAAACACCTTTTCTTATAAACGTTTTCTTGCTATAAAGAATCTCCAAGAATTTTAAAATATTTTACAAGAATTTTCTGTGGATTTCAGAGTGCATGCTACGTGCACTGAGAAATATAGGCCTATCATGGAATTAAGCCTTTGACAGAGATGGTAATGAATATTAATAATGAATGATAACAAACATTACATTTGATTTATTTCGACTTAAAATAAAAATAGTATCTGAATTTACCGTATATTTCTATACCACTGACTGACTCATGATTGTATATAGAGACAGGAAGACATAATGTTTCGATTAAACAGCTATATGCCTACTCTAGCTGTAGTTTTCTACTGCTGATAGCACTGCTTTTAACCACACACGGTAATAACATTTGATTATATATGCCTATACACCGATTTCAATTGAAACAGGCTGAATTGCTTTAAAACGTTAAATACAAATAGAATACAATACTTTAAAATGATTTGAAAATAGGACGAGTAATACTTAACCGTATATTATGTGAACACCTGAGACGAAAATACAACATATTTTAATCTCAGGTGAACACCGGTATTTGAATAATAAAATCATCAGCAGAATCTCCAGAGTTTATCTACCGCTGATATAGACTGATAATGAATAATATAGCATGATGACAAGTTATTTTTATGTCTTTCAAAATGTTTTGGATCATGGAAATATATAAAAATGTTTTCAACATTGTACAATACTCTATTAATTTCCTTTTAAGACTTGAGCAAAATGTAAAAACAAAATGTTTTTGGTTAAAACACGGAAAAACGTTAATTCAACTTGATTTTGATTATTTTTGAAATATCAACTGAATTTTGCTTTATCATTGCCCTATAGGTAATTTATGGGAAAAAAAATATTGCTTACGGTACTCAGTCGACCTTATTTATATAACCACTAGATAGGCCTATTTTTGCAGTTGATAGCACCAATAGCACTGAAACGAAAATTGTTTCGTGTCAGTGCTATTGGTGCTATCAACTGCAATTAGCAAAAATAGGGAAGCTGGTCATTTCATACCCGAGACACTTCATACCCGTTCAATATTCATTCCCGAGATTCATACTCTGCATGTTTTGTCAGCTAATATTTTACATAACCGTGTTAATATTTTTAGGTTGAGTGAATAAAAATAAAAATGTAAAATTTAAAAATATTCTTTAAAATATTTATTATATTACGTTGGTTTTGACTATTTTTTTATTTTCAAGAAAAACTAATTATGTTAGTTTAGTTTAATTTAATCAAAATTCATAATTTATCACCAAAAGGTATGAAAAAACGGGTATGAAGTGACCAAGGGATGAAAGTGAACGGGTATGAAATGTCTAGGATTCCAAATATAGGCCTATCTAAATTAGGTCGACTGAGTACCGTAAGCAATATCATCTTTTTTTTGGTAAATCACACTATTTGTAGATGTTAAAAAGGAAAATCAAATCTGAAATGATTTGAAAAGATAATAAGTTGAACACATTTTATCGTTCTTATCTACTGCTGATAGCATGCAGTGCTAACAAAAATTACAGCATCCTATTCATATTTATCGATGAAACGGGCTAAATATTGTACTAAATTAAAAAAAAATGATTAAAAATAAAAATTATTAGGCTATTAGAAAACATGAAAAGTCAAGTGCTCATTCAATTGCAATTGCATTTTTTTTTTGCTATCTACTGCAGATGGCACCGTGACAAAAGAAAAGAACAAAAATGTTTTTTATCCAATTATTTCGATGAGACAAACTAAATTGTTTGCCAATGTTAAATGATGTAAATACTGCTAATTTTGTCAACATCTTTTGTCCGCCCTATTCATAACCCGTCCACTGAGTCAACAACCCCAGTGTGAGTCAACGTATTTTTAATCAGTTGTTTACAACTACGATCGGCCTTTGATCACACAGCTGAGTGGTTTCAATTTGACGAGTTGGAATAATAACATCTGAATTTAGTTGAGTGTCATGCTTTACAGACTTTAGTAAAATCTGCTGCTGTGTTCCTGGTTTGAGTCTTGGAAATATATCTTATTACTTGAAAATGTACTTGGCTGTGATATTATATATTTTGAACGATGGAAATATCTGTGTTCTCATATAAAGCAGCAATTTTCGCCAAATATTGTATCCACCAAAGCAGTGTTTTGTGAGAGCGCACTGGCAACCCAAGTTCTGCAAATGAATCACTCTTCACTTTTGGAAAATGGCCGAGCCCAATAACACGTTGCTACAGAGCTCTATCAAAATCAGACACGGCCGTAAAGTAAGTAAAGCTTCAAATGCTTGGAATTATATGATATTTCGTTTGTATGTGAATTCAGTTACTTACGATATATCTTTTTTCTTTCAGTGGAAATCTCGCTGTTGTGTTCTAGTGAAGTTAAGCCCAGTATCTGGTAAGTACACAAGTCTTATTTTTCAATTGAGTGCGCTTAGTACACAGTCACAGCATACAACTTGTGTTATTTTTGATCTCAGCTCACCAATCAAAGTAAATTAACCATTTTGGAATCATTTTCTAGATCTTATTTAGAGATACTACTAAAAGCTACTTAGAACCATTTTCCATTTTCAGCGGAAAGTATGCAGTGAACAGTCATATGATCAAGAAGTAAAGGAATACATTACAGAATGGAAGTTTTACATTTCACTGGATACGGATAGAATAACAGCTACCAACAACACCCCTCTTTTGAAAGTGCAATGTCCCTCATGCATATTTTCTTTTGTTCTGATGTTTTTGTCAGTGTGGTATTTGGGACTCATTCAATTCATTGACTCTTTTCTTTAGGATTTTGTTTGTCCTAAAATCAGACCACTATGCAAAAAGTTGAAAAACAACTTTGCAAGTGGTGCTGGAGCGTGATAAATAATAGCCGTTACGTGGTTGTTGATTTTGAGAGAACATGTTATTTCCTTATAATCTGTTCCTGCATTTCATTTTTAATACCACACCACATACAAAGTTTTGAATATAATGCTGTGATTAATTGACTTTTTGTCAAATTACAAGTAAATACCACTTGAACTGATGATGGTCATTAGATTGATTAAAGCAATACTATAAGAATTTGATCAAAAATGGTTTATGATAAAAACATCATAAAATGGAGGAATGTGACTATCTAAAAGCGTTTTCAAGAGTATTTTGTAAAAACAATTGTTTTGCCACCAAAAATGGATTAAAAACACATGCATGCTTTCCTATATACAAATACATGAGGAATTAAATTCGGGATCCCGAATTTAATTCAACAAATAGCCATAACAGAAAAAGTAAACATCTTTGAGCCAAATCGCTTGGAGGGTATTCATACCTACCAAAAACACGCCCAATAAGCCCAAAAAATCAAAAGTCATGGGTGACAGGGGTGCTTCATTTTTAACACTTTATAGTATTGCTTTAATTGAATTTGATCAATAAATTATGAATTTGATGAATAGAGAAATTTATTTTTTCTGATAAATAACAAAATCAAAACAACAACAAAATCATGTTCTTTTTATATGAAGAAAGGATTTTTGATACTGGATCATTAAGAAAATTAACATAAAGAAAAAGTATTTAGAATTGTAATGAAAATGTGACTGCAACTTTGATCTTATTTATTTTGTCTAAATATATTTGATCAAATAGATCTTATAATCATTCAAATAACAACCAAATATTTGCACCCTACTTGTATATAGTTATGGCTCTTTTAAAATATTACAATTTATGTGATTTCAACAAAGTCAATGCCCTGTCAATCTAGATAATCAATGTTTATTGATCTTATTTATTTTATGATATTTGTCACAATTAAACCCCCCAGCAGTCAGTTAATTTTTCAAGCTGGCAATTTCACAAATCATAATGATAACAAATTTCAGTTCATAAAAATGATTTTATTGATTTTAAGCTATGCTTTTATTTATTGGAAAGTTTGATTTTAATGAACTATTTAGATTGTGTTTTCAAGTATTTTGTTTGTTTCTGTCTGTTGTTTTTGAAGTGCATAAAAATGTTCATAGTCCTGTGTGGTCTATTATACACTACTGTAGTTATCCTAGCAAAGTTTTGTTGCAATTTTATTATAATGTGGTCTCTATTCAATATTGTAACGGGCTGCGCTGTTGTAAGAGGTGTTGTTTACGGTAGGACCCAGACATGCTTTTGTTACTTGAATACAAAATGCATGTACTGTATGTGAAAGCGTATTTTTACCAACAACAAACTAAAGCTCAATGTGATTGTGAGTGGAAGCCATGGTGAAAGCAAAATAACTTCTTGGTATGTGGTACAAACATTTTAAAAAGTGTTTTGATACGTCTAGATTGATAAACATTTTGTTTGTAAATTATAGTATCAAGACTCTTATTTTATGTAAAGTACCTCTCTATTTTAGACACCATCATTGCACTCATTTCCATGGTGTGGGTTCAAATCCCACCGCTGCCACCATGAAGAGAGATTTTTTTAATGTGGTACTAACATAAGTCATTTAGTGTGGTACTAACATTTCAAAAGTGTTTTTAGTCTAGATTGATGTTTGTTTACAAATAGTATCACGATTCTCTAAATTTGAATTTTATGCAAGTACTGGTACCTTTCTTATGTCCATGAGGTGGGTTCAAATCCCACCGCTGCCACCATGAAGAGAAATAAGACGGTCAGTAATTTCAAGGAACTCTTTGTCAAGTTTATTCAGATCCGATTTTTTGAGTCTTAGTTCTGGGAGCATTTGTGTGAAACCGTCCCTAGGAAACTTTTTTCAAGTCCACTAGATAATTTCAACATATTTGTGTCCATTTCAAAGTTCAGCAATGTGTGTGATGCTGTCATTTCATTAAAAAATAGGCGTTACATCCTGGCCTAATATTCTCGTAGGTCTAGAATTCCAGCTGGTTGTTATAATTTGAGTCTTTTCCATATTTACATAAGCAATTCCTAATCATTCAAAATTATCAAACAAATAAATGCATTTCTAGGAATTGCAATGTTTTAAACACCTGTTTGATGAATTTGCAACTTGCTTTCAAGCCCGCTTTCAAATCACCAGTTGTTCAAATAGTAAATTACATGAAACCATATGTTGCTTTCAGCATACTATTGCTCTAAAAAGGTTGTGAACTTCATACTAAATTTCTGATGTTAAATATATCATTCAAAATTACTAAACAAAAAAGTAAATTTCTCAGAATTTGAATATTTCTCTGAGATAGCTACAAATAAACAACACCATTTCTAGTTCTAAATTGATTCTTCTTGAAATATCTCAAAACCTCGCAATATTTACAAACTGGTAGAGGGTCAGATTGTTCCTGATCTGGTAGTTTGTGCAGTTTAGTTTTTATAATCTTCAATTTTTCAAACCTTCCATTTCAATTTTTCAGTTAAGTTTAGAAATCTAATTATACTGTACATGTGCCCAGCTGCGAATGTATCGCTGAACATTTTCAGAAAGTCCTGTGAGTGTTTGAACATTCTTTAGACTGCCTAAAACTGATATCACAAAAGTGAAAGTTCCTCGTTTTGGAACTAGTCCTCGTTTTTCTAAAACGAGTAGGCTACTTGTTTTTGTAAAACAAGTAACTAAACAAGTAGCAAAACGAGGAAATTGCCTCGTTTTGCTACTTGTTTTGTTACTCGTAGAAAAACGAAAACGAGGACTAGTTCCAAAACGAGAAACTTTCACTTTACAGTGTATGTGTGATTGTTGGACTATGTTGCCTGGTACACACATCTGTGTATGACTGTGTTTCATTCACTGGTCTCTCTGAACTTTTTACTCCATTATGACAATCAGGACATCAACATAACCAACCTATGTTGACATTAATTTACCAACCAGCAAAATTGACAAACATACAGGCAGTTGGTTTCCTGTGCTATTTCTGATCTTTTTTTTGTGGAAATTCCTGATTGTGGCTCCAATTCTCAACCAATATGACACTGATGTGGGCTTATTACAAACACCTTGATGATGTATGTATGGATTCCTGCATGGCTGATCGTGTCAAGAAAATCCTCACATGCCTCATACTTCTTACCTATGCTCTACTAACCATGCAAAACTGAAAAACAGAGGAATTATTATTAGGCCTGTAAGAAGTTGGGATCATGTCAACTACCCTTATGCTTTCATTGACGGAAGCCTATACTTGGCACTACATGGTATAAATCATTAATCTGAAAATTTTTATTTTTCAAGTTAGCTTAACAAACATAACGGTATACAATCAGGTTCATGGTTGTAAATTTGAAAAAAAAAAACCTTGTACACTACCAAATGTTTCCATTGATGGAATCCATGGAATAGACTTGATAAAATATGGTTTGAATCATTGATCTGAAAATTTGTAATTTATCAAGTTAGTTCTAATGATAAACAAACATAATGGCATACAATCAGGTTCATAGTTTGGGTGTAGATTTGAAAAGTAAAGTTTGTGGTGGTTATAATGCATGCATACAAGTTGCACGATACTCACAAGGGGCACTGGACGAATTCAACGTCAATTTTTTTTCCAAATTTACATTTCAAGATTTTTCACATATTTGAAGTGTTAGCATTGCAAATAACAGCATGCATAGTGTCATTGTCAAATTCAACTTATAATTCAAGTGTGATGATCATCATAAAGCTTTTCCAATAATTCTACTTGATAACCTTTATCAGGGCAACTAAATGCCTCTTGAATTACTTGGAATTTAGGCTAGCCCAAAAAATTTAATGATCTGTGACATTATAAGCCTAAACATTATGTTGTTGTTGTCATGAAAAAGAACTCCATGGTTATATCAGAATACTTTGGATAAATAGGGGCCAAAATTAGGAAAGTGATATAATTTCAGAAGAAAAAATATTATGGAGATTCATAGGCTTATATTCCAGCTCTTGTAAATTGTAAAATATGCATTATTGAATATGGTGTGAAGATTTACTTTATTTTAAAGTGGAAAGAGTAATGCAACAGGCTAAAATGCATACTTGTTGTCACAGGTGGGAGTTTATTAAATGTTGGCAGAATTTGATACTACGTGTAGTACAAAAATGTGTATTTTTGTTTCAGTACTCTCATGTTCAGCATCCGTGTTTCATTTTGTTGCAATATTTAGGGCATGAAGATAGTATTTATTATTACAGTTTTGTCAACATTGACTGTCCTTTACTCATGACTTGGATATTTTCACACCTGTGTTATTCAAATGTTGACATGGCTTGTGCGCTGCTGTTTATGATCAACTTTCAGACCAGAAAATTTAACTAAATTTGTGTGAATGAATATTGTTTCAGTTTAGCAATCCTGACGTCATTTGTTTAATTGTTATTAATATATATTGTTATTTTTTGTTATTAATATTCTAGTGCACTATGCGTCATAAAATCTAATCGATAAGTGTGCAGATTTGAATTAGAAATAAGAAAGTTTTTCTGAACAAGTACATTTAAGTGAAAACAAGTAGTTTAGTGACTAGTACAGGTAAGATACCAAAACTCGGTCATTTTCAGAGATTTGGCATTTTTGTCAATATTCAAAACATTTAGACATTTATAGTGTCATGCCAAATTTGTCAAAATTGATACAGTGGTCAAATTTCCAAAACTGATTTTGAAAGCTGTCATTTTCAGAAATTTGATTTTGTATCCTGGTCATATTTCCAAATCTGATTTTGAAAGCTGCCATTTTTAGGAATTTGGTTTTTAATCCTGAATAATTATGTGTAGGTATATATAATGTCATGCCAAATTTGTCAAAATTCTTTATGACCATTGACCGCCGGTGCTTCAACGTCATAGGTTTGCATAACTCGGGTAACTATTATTGACCATGTTGTTGACGTGCAATAATAGTGGACCAGGTTTCCCATGAGTTGAGGAGTGACTTGTTTATCACGAGTTGTTTCATTGACCCAACGACCGACTGAGCCTCAATGTATACTTAGCACACATTCACTTATTTGCGCTATGAGAGGTTCTGAAAATAGTTTTGGCGGACAGAGTAAAGACTTGGTTGTTTGTGTGACTTTGTAATATGGACTCTTCACATAACAAGGGTTTGTTGAATGTAAGCTTAATTTAGACTTGATTCACAGAATAGCAGGTTGATAAAATAAGAGAAAAAACAGTTCATTTCACAGATTCCCAATCCACAATAATGAATAAATTGTGAGTACTGGATATTTAGGCAGGTGGGTATCATAATCAAGTCAATAAATTATGTAGTTCAGGCTGAGACGAAAATAACTTTCGTCTCAGGTTCAGGTTCAAATTATTGACTTTTCATTTGCAAAAAATTTGAACTGAATATTTCCATTGAAAATTAATGCAGAATGGGTTTTTTTTTTAATCATGATTCATTCTTCCCACCAATAAAATCTATAGTCACTCTGAGAGTGCCTCTAAAGACAACATGTATGTATGAGTACACAGCTCATGGCAATTACATAATACTTCCTTAGATTTGTATGCGGAATTCAAATTGATGCAATGAGCACGTGAATATTATGGA
>JXSR01S012213.1:42308-52530 GCA_000969725.1 Ophiothrix spiculata | reverse complement strand
AAGTATTTATTTATTTCAGTGAACCAATTACCAGGTAATGGGTAAATGAAGTACCGTATCTTCTTATATATGCTGTGGTGGTGATGGCTAGTATGGATGGCTAGCACGTATGCTTAGCAGGCTAACCACAGGCCTGCCCTAATTTAAATATTTCGCCTTTAAATATAAAAGCCTTGTTGAAGGCTTATTGCAGGCCTGCAGTGGCGGCGGAAGGTAAAAATTTGAGGGGGGGGGGACTACTTTTCTTGAGCAAAGATGGTCGGAGGCAAATTTTTTTTTGTAATGCGCGCGTAGCGCGCGCAAAAAAATCTGCCAAATCGGCTAATTTCAGCTAAATATTATATAAAAAATCGTTAAAATTTGCGCAAAAATGGCAAATATTTACTAAAATTTGACAAAATTTCAGAGAATTCGCGCGTAGCGCGACAATTTTTTTGATTTTTAACGTTTTTCAATTTCCTTTCCTTTTCTTTCTTTCTTCTTTATTTTTTGAGGGGGTCCGTCCCCCCCTCGTGAAATTTAGGGGGGGACGTGTCCCCCCCGGGTCTGCCGCCTATGCAGGCCTGTACTTTATGCATTTCAAGCCTAATGGATGGCCTGCCAAATTCTATTGGATGGCGTGTTAAATCCAACAAAAATGCAGGCCTATGGCATATGCCTAGTACAGGTCATCCACTTTGGTAAGGGGGTCGTTCCCTTTCACTCTTTACAATGTAACAAATTTAGACTCATTTCTAAGAATGTTTTTAAATGCCCCGCCCCCATCCCAAGGCTGGTGTTCCTTTTTTATTTTTTCGAAATGTGAAACCCTCATCTGCGATTTCCATAGAAAAATTGAGATCCATATGAATTTGGAAGGAACATCCGCGTATACATTATACGTGGAAGACCCCCCCCCCCCCCCCCGAGTGTGCTGTTTGAACCCCAGCAAATTCTAACGTACAATGTAGCCGACTCCAGGACTGATTTTCTGGAGAAGGATATTATCAGATTTAGTATAGACTTGTTGTAAAGGGTGAAACATATTGTTTAATTTTATGTTTCAAACGCAGGTAATGTTTACCAATCCTGGATTTGTAGATATGAAGCAGTCAGAAATTGAAATCAAAGAAGAGAAATTTACCTCGGCAAGTTTTCAACTACTTCTGGATTATATGTATACTGGTTCAGTCCAAAGACCATCCAATGACGGACTCGTAGATATGCTCCAACTGGCATGGTTCCTTCAGGTACAAGGTAAGCTCCAACTTGCATGGTTCCTTCAGGTACAAGGTAAGCTCCAACTGGCATGGTTCCTTCAGGTACATGGTAAGCTCCAACTGGCATGGTTCCTTCAGGTACAAGGTAAGTTGATGATCATGTGTATTTACCAAGTCTTTGTATATCTATGGATAGCCATTATTCCTTATAAGGAACTGAAATCACACTCATTGGATAAGAATGCATTAGGGATGGCACCCAACTTAGGCAAATTGGGTGCTTTTTGTCTCGCCTGAAAATTTTCAGAAAGAGACATAGCATTCCAATTTTCTGTCCGCCGTCCACAAATTTTGTCCGGAGCAAATTTCGGAAACCACATGCCCTACGTTAATGATATTTGGTGACTGGGTAGACCCGGAGCCGAACTTGATCCATCAACAATTTTGGCACAAAAAATGCTAATTAATTACCTAATTTGCATAATTTATGCATTTAGGTACAAGGTAAGCTCCAACTGGCGTGGTTCCTTCAGGTACAAGGTAAGCTCCAACTGGCATGGTTCCTTCAGGTACAAGGTAAGCTCCAACTGGCATGGTTCCTTCAGGTACAAGGTAAGCTCCAACTGGCATGGTTCATTCAGGTACAAGGTAAGCTCCAACTGGCATGGCTCATTCAGGGAGCAAGGTAAGCTCCAACTGGCATGGTTCCTTTTGGTACAAGGTAAGCTCCATCTGGCATGGTTCCTTTAGGTACAAGGTAAGCTCCAACTGGCATGGTTCCTTCAGGTACAAGGTAAGCTCCAACTGGCATGGTTCCTTCAGGTACAAGGTAAGCTCTAACTGGCATGGTTCCTTCAGGTACAAGGTAAGCTCTAACTGGCATGGTTCCTTCAGGTACAAGGTAAGCTCCAACTGGCATGGTTCCTTCAGCTACAAGGTAAGCTCCAACTGGCATGGTTCCTTCAGGTACAATGTAAGCTCTAACTGGCATATGGTTCCTTCAGGTAGAAGGTAAGCTCCAACTGGCATGGTTTTTTCAGGTACAAGGTAAGCTTGATATGTGTGTGTATTAACGAAGTCTTTGTTATTCCTTATAAGGAAGTGAGATCACACAATGCTGGATGATCATTATGCAATGATATCATGATCAGTTGTTTCATGATGTTCATGCAATTGTATCAGATCATGCAATGCAATTTCAAAGGATTTATGAATATGAAGTCGGATTTTCAATGATCATTAAAAATAGTATCAGGATGATGCAACAATCATGATGTTCGTTTTATCGTGTAATGATAAATTTGGTATTATTTATTCATGGTGTATTTATAATATAACATTGTCATCTCAACAAAGTGTCATCTCCTTTTTCCATGATTTAAATGAGTTTGATAATAAAGTGACTGAACACATTCCCAGTGGTTTGCAAACAAAAATCTTGAGTTAAAAGCAAATTTATTGGTTATTTCATACCTTAGATCTGGGCAACGAACCTGATCTGGTTCACGAACCAGGTCTGGTTCGTTGCCGGTGTAGCAGGAACAGTGGTCTCCCGTTCTTATTGTACGGGTTCTACAGTAAAGTATAGGCTAACAACTCTCACGCACCATTAGCTTCACGCTTTATTCCGTTATGGTCTATGGACTACCATTTCAGGGGGACTACGATTACTTTCACACCGGGACTGATAACCAAAACAGTATTGCACTGCAAGATTACCGGGGCATAGGTAGTCTGTATACGGCTTCTGCTCTAGAATTTGGCGGCCAATGACTGCATTTTAATAACTCAAGAAGATTATTTGCAAAACCCAGGATATCTTATCATGGCATTGATGAAGTTCAGAGATACTGCAAGTATATAAGCGTATCTTAATAACAAATGAACTTAAAATCCTCCAGTTTTTGGAAACCGATTGATAAAATGCTATATCATTCCTTTTACAAATAAATGCAAGAAATGCATGTTCTTCATGAACTATCAATTAGAATAATTCTTCGAAGTATTTTTTAAAGATTTATTTATTCTTAGTACTACTAATCACTGGTTGCAGTTATCGCCCACTGCACGCTACACGTACCGCGACCTTTGCATTGCTAAACCAAGTCGGAGATCTTTAACCAGGTTTAATTGACAAACAACGCAAGTGTAACTACCCGCCACGGTCATTCTGACCAATCAACGCCTATTTACGGACCACTGTCCCAGTATAACCTGGTTAACAAGGCATTGGGGGGGTGTCTAACGTGTTTTTTCAATGGACTCGATCAGGTCCTTTGAATTATCGTATGCTAAATTATGAGTATGGTGTCATGAGAACGAGAATGTCATGATCTTGATTGACATGTGTGTACGAAGTTGATAGCTTAAAGGATGCGTGCGTGGTGGGCCAATGAAAGTGGGTATGTCGAAACTCCTTGGCACAGGAAATTTACACCTGAAATAGCGTGGGAAATCCGAATGTGCTGACCGGGGTCTTGTTACAAAATGTACCTAGTCAGGCTTACCCTTTGGTCTTTTGAGTTCACAAAAAAATCGGTTTTGATACAGCGATCTTGGTAAGTTATCATCCTATACCTAAAACACGGGAAGATATCTCGGGGTCATGCATCAATTACGAGCGTTGTGCGTGCATTGTATAGGAAATGTTGCCGATAACTGCAATATGATTTTGACAAATCTTGTATATATTGTATGTTAAATTTGCGGCTTATGTCAGATCACCTACCATACATTTAATATGCTTTTATTAAACTCAAGAAATTTCTTTACTTAATGACATGAATCCGGGTCGGAATCCCAATATGGTTTTAGTTTGTATGAACAATTTGTTTACTGTTCTCAACATTTCAATTTTCGTCATATATTGCATTTTTTATTTTTAGGGGCAGTGGACCTATGTGTGGATGCATTAGGGGATGTTTTTGAATCACAAGACATTCCCTTTGACTTTCTATGTGTGGATGACTTAGGAGATGTTATTCAATCGCAAGATATTCCGTTTGACTTTGTACATGTAAATTACCTGTGCCACATTGCAACACAGATGGATTGTGAATTCTTAAAGTCAAAGGCATACAGGTTTGTTTGTTCATAATAAAGTTTGCAGCAATAGATCTAAAGGGAGATGGGTAAAACTATACTTTTCCTACATCCTTGTGACGAGGGAAACATACTGGCATGGTTTTGAACAAGATTTGACCAACTTTGAAATTTACTCCCCTGAAATGGCAGCCATCTTGATTTTGGCGTTTCCTGAAAAACCCTCAAGGATAGATTTTTGGCACTCACTGGATTTGGAATCAGCACCTTCAAATTGTCTGGAATATGTCAAAAACATTGTATATGTAAAATTTAAAAAAACAAGGTCCCAATGCCTGTAGCTTGGACTACAATAGAGGACAGTCAGCTGTCCGGATTTATATGTATTTATGTGTATACGGAGATAATACGACACAAGCTGAGTGTGATTTGTTGTCAATGCCATCATTCCCATGCCTTTGTGTGGTTGGTAGGCTTGGTGTTGCGATGAACGTTGTTCAGAGAGGGGATAAATCTAATATGATATTGACTGTGTCGGAACCCAGAAATGCTCTCAACTATGATTACCCTAGGTCAACCATTAAATTCAATAACAACTTCCGATGTCAATAATGTGAATGAAGATTACCTAGGGCGCTACTGCGTTTTATAGCCGCTATCGACGCTTGGTGCTCGACACTAGCCCCTCACCCTCAGAAATAAGTATGGTGGCCACCAAAATTAACAAAAATCTATTGTGGCAGATGTACAGGAGTTGCTTATGAGATACTATCAGCTTCTATGTAGTTTTCTTCATTGTGATTCCATTTTTGGCTATTTCATTCTAGCGTTGAGAGGTAGCGTCGACACCATTCCAGTGTCAATAAAACGCAGTTAAGCCTAGGGTGAACACTGTACAACCTGCTATAAAATATCACCCATTTATGTTGGTTGATAAATGAACTTCACTATTAACTTCAAGTTGTTAATGCAACTGACTATGATTACCCTGGGTTGACAAATGAACTTCATTAACAACCTCAAGTTGTCAATTATGCGAGTAAAGATCACCCATGGTGAACATTGTACAACCTGCTGTAAAACAACTGAGTACATTATGATTTATCCCTATAGAAAAACTAAAAATTGAAAAAACACGAAAAACATATTATACAGAACTGCATGTTATTCATGCAAAAATGTTAATAAAACATTAAAAGGGGCAGTTACATAAGCAAATTAGACTTTTTAAAAAGACCCGTAAAAAGATAACTCAATATTATTGTTCATCATATCGGAGGGTTGAGAGCGACAAAGCCATATATTTGCACGGGCAACAAAGAGTCAGAAGGTCGTATTTGCACGTGCAACAAAGGTGCGACTACGACATTTTGGCTCTCTTGTTGCTTGTGCAAATACAGCCCTAAGCTTGTGGCTCTAAACCTTCGATATGTTTCCATATCTTAAATCTAGATGTATAAGCCACAATCTGATGAAATTTCTGCAAGCTAACTCAGCTCAAGTCTACGAACAGATGTCCAAGGATTTTCTAGAAGAACTACTGAAGAGAGAGGATATTGATTTTTCGGGGCCAGAGGAAGAGGTACTAATCAAGATAATAATTTATTTGGCTATCTCGCTTAATTTAGGACTCTATATGCACGCTGCTCGCAATATTTAATCCCATGACCGACTCTCATCGCTCGATGTTTACGCGTCCGGGACTTACATCTACTTACACCGTTTGAGCTATACTCTATAAACTTTGAAGTATACAACAAGCAAACACTATATGAATTGGTGGTTTTGTATTGCGTAAGAGACTAATAATGATTGATAAGGATTATTAAGACCAAATCACTGCGTATTAATATTTTCTTACCTGAATTCTTCCCGGTTTTGATATATTTTTTTGGTTAATTTTGTTGCTACGTTAACACATCAAAAAATCAAAAACCGAAATTTGAATTGTTCACCTTATTTTTACTCAAAATGTAGATTTGCAACTTTACTCTGATTTTGCCAGAGCAGCCCACATATCATACTATGATCGACGCGATCACGGGATAGGGTGTGTGTGTGAATGTGTTTGTCAGTTTATAACTCAAGAACCATTGACCTTCGATCTGGACCAAACTTGGACCATGTATAGCAATTGGCCTCCTGAATGTTATATAAGGGTGGTCCGGTGGAGGTCATCCAAGGTCAAAGGTCATCTAGAGGTCAAATCTTAAATTTGTCCAAAAAAGTTGACCTAAGGTCATCCCAGGTCATTTTGAGGTCACGGCCATAACTCTAGAACCTTGACCTGCCTAGACCAATTAATGGATCATTAATACCAAGTTCGTCGAGTCAGCGGGGCGGGGCGTAGCGTGGGTACTTTGCTAGTGTCTGAAATTCATTAGAAATGTTTTTTTAATTTTTATTCCAGAATCTTCTCAAGGAACTTAAGGCCACATTAGACCTAGCAGGAAATACCATAACATCACAGGATGAAGATGATAAGGCTGATATTGAGGCCAAGCAATTTGACTTCCTGAAGAATGTACTTATGAAAGAAATGCTGCCCCCTGATGGCGAAGATCCAATCGTCGGGATTGCTGAATATGTTTCAATAGATTCGGTAAGTATTTTTAACCCATGCACGTAGTGCTGGGTATATAGAACCATGGTTTGTCAATCAATCTATCTATCTATCGTCCAACATAAGTAAATATATGCTTCTTCTCGTACATGCTTTGATGGATTTTCGTGAAACTTGCACAGGACAATCCTTGGGGATGAGAGGCTATGGGTGTTCACGATTTTGTGATCCAATGTCATCAGCGGTCAAACGAGGTCATTTTCAAAATCCTTTCAAACGCTTCTTCGTCTATACAGATTTCAAACGATTTCGACGAAACTTGGGTTGAGGTATCCTTGGGCAAGGCTACCTTCGGGTGTTCAGGAATTTTTCCAGGGCCCGTCATTGGGGTCAAGTAAGGACAACTTATTAAAAAAAAAGAACAATCAGTATCTCGCCATGGTAAGGTGCTATATTTATTGTACGTGCATATATAAATTGATAAAAATATACTGAAGAGATTTATGGGACCCTTCTTGACCCCAAAATTCACAGGTCAAAGAATTAAAAAAAATCACCAAAAATCAAAGGAAGGTGCTAGATTTATTGTACTTGCATATATAAATTGATAAAAAAAAGTGTACTGAAGTGATTTATGGTACCCTTGACCCCAAAGGTCAATGTTTACAGGTCAAAGGTTAAATTATTAAAAAATAATCAAAAATCAGTATCTGATAATTAAGGTTTATTTTGCATACATAGATTGATAAAAATATACTGAAGAGATTTATGGTACCCTTGACCCCAAAGGTCAATGTTTACAGGTCAAAGGTTAAATTATTAAAAAATAATCAAAAATCAGTATCTGATAATTAAGGTTTATTTTACTTACATAGATTGATAAAAATATACTGAAGATATTTATGTATCCTTGACCCCAAAGGTCAATGTTTACAGGTCAAAGGTTAAATTATTAAAAAATAATCAAAAATCAGTATCTGATAATTAAGGTTTATTTTACTTACATAGATTGATAAAAATATACTGAAGATATTTATGTATCCTTGACCCCAGAGGTCAAAGTTCATAGGGTCAAATTCTCAAAATGCTTCGATTGGCTTGAACTTAGATATGGATGTACTTAAAGACATCCTGAGCAACATAAACACATTTTCATAAATTATCCGAGATCATGAAGGGGGTCAAAAGTCAAATTCTCAAAATGCTCCGATTGGCTTGAAATTCAGGACATCTTAAGCAACATAAACACATTTTAAGGTCATTAAGGGGGTCTAAAGGTGGTCATTAATGGGGCGTCTTGCCAAATTCCATCAAAGAAATTGAGGAGCTCTCCAAATTTAAACAGGCCATCAAGAAACATCTGGCAGATAGAGCCCTGAAGACCGAGCAGGATCCATTTGCTGCCCTGTAGTTTTTCGGCCTTGCCTTTTGACAAATTTTGTGCAATATTATGCAAATCATTTCTCTTTTAATCTATATTTTACTTATATTTATTTATTTATGCGGTTTGTGATGTTTCACTGTCTTGTTCTGCTTTTGCTCCCATCGAATTAGGCCTTTATACTCAAAAGGACCCCAATGGAATTAAGCCTCCTTTTAGAGGCTTTTTGGGCTATCCTTGGTACTCTCTGGTAATTTTAAATATTCTCACATTTGTCGTATATATAATAGTCTTCAACAGACCGTTTCTCTTGTAGTTTTAAGTATTTAAATATTTTTATGCTTCTTAATGTGCAATGTTTTATATATGTCGAGTGCTGAATAAATGAATGAATGAATGAATGAAAGGTCAAATTTTCAAAATGCTCCGATTGGCTTTAAAATTAGGTATGGATCAAGGAAGGTCATTAAGGGGTCTTAAAGGGAATCATTAAAGGTCAAATTTAAAAAATGCTCCGATTGGCTTGAAATTTGATAAAAATGTACTTTAAGCTACTTTAGGACATCCTGAGCAACATAAAGACATTTTAAAATTATTCGAGGTCATTAAGGGGGTCTTAAGGGGGTCAAAAGTCGAATTGGCCTAATTCGATATGGATCTACTTTACGACATCCTGAGGACATTGTTTAAAAGTCATTTGATATCAGATCACAGCAGCTGTGTTCAGATCGCTTTAGAGCTCTAGTTCTTGTTGTCATTTTCTATATTAATAAACAATGTACACAACAAATGCTTCTTTGAAGTCAAATGTATTGCTAACGAACTGTCGTGGGTTACTGAGCTATTGGCTCTCTGGTTTGAAATTTCGTGTTACCTGAGGATATTTTGGACAAAATTGTGCGGTTTTGTATAAAAGCATGAAAATTGGCATGAATGTAGGGAATTTTATACTGAATCATTCTAGGATGGGAGCCATTTTTGCATTTTTCAAATATGGCGGCCATCTTGAAAATTCAAAATGGCCGCCATTATTACCTATTGAAAATACAAAAATCAACATTTCATCATTTTGGCAGCATTACCATACATGGTTTGAGTTAGAAATGACAAACACGAATCACAAATGCCTTAATTAATCATATTTCACTTATTTTGAAAATCCAAGATGGCTGCCAGATTCAAAATGGCCGCCAATTGACATTAAAAATAGGTATTATTCGCAAAATGGGAAGGTTTTGGATTTATGTACTTTAATTTCTTTTTAATTCATCATTATTTAGGCCATAAAGGTGTCTGCTAATGAATTATTAAATTTTATACATTTACGTCTAGAGGGCATGATTCGAAATGGCCGCCATAGTTACCCTATTTAAGCAAAAAATAACAGATTTTTAGCAATTTTGATACAAAAATTATGATTATGAAAATTATGAAGATCCAGATATCACGTTTTAACCATTAAACCATTCATTTATACATAAATTAGTACTTTATAGCATTTTTGCCTTATTTCATGCTTTTGAAAATTCAAAATGGCCACCAAAATGACTAAAATTGAGCTAAATTACAGTAATTTGAAGTAATTTAAGCAATAAAATCCACCCAAGTCATATTTTAAAGCACAATTTTGGTTTAATTGCATTTGTACTTAAGTAATGTTTCTTTTTGAATAAAATCAATGCCAATCTGCAATGAGAGCGCTGTTCAAAATGGCCGCTACAGAGGCCAAAAATGAGGATAAAGTGTCAATTTAGAGCAATTTTGGCTCTAAAACACCCAAAAATACGATTTTCATTTGAAAATTACACAACCAGAGGCAAAAACTCATGTATCCTTACACAAACTTAAATTTCAATTCCAAAAACCTAAAATAGCATATTTTTACAGTACATTTTATGCCATTTGGACACAAAATGAAACAAAATAACGCTTTTTATTAATGTATTTACTGTTTGATGGTGATAAAATGAAGCCAGAGATGTAAATACACCAAGATAATAATACTGTTGAATTGCACATATTCAAAATGGCCGCCAA
>JXSR01S012213.1:0-11218 GCA_000969725.1 Ophiothrix spiculata | reverse complement strand
ATAAAAATCGCTCACTTATGTTTTTAATATTTTTGTTTTCAAATCTTGCATTTTTATTGGCACACACTGTATATGTTTAGATCATACATTAAAACCCAATCTAAAATCAGCTCATAATTATTTAAATTAGTAATTTTGAGTTTAGCTGGGTTATAAGCAACATTTATAAATACAAGTACACCATTAACTTACTCCCAAATATCCACAGTTGGACCAATTCTTTTCAAGTAGCTCTGTGCTTTCCTGTTTTCCATCGCTTGTCTGAGAAGGAAAAGAATCAAAATTATACAACATGACATGACTTTTAAACACAAATAACATTTATTTGAACCTTGTGATGGCATTATCACTTTGTTCAGCAATTGAATAGCTAAAGACTTTGAGAATATTTGCTTGGAGGGTGGTAATAGAATTATACCTCTCCTGGGATTACAGCGAAGAAAAGTAACTTTTTATGTCGTAAGTATCCTATGTGATTGTCCACAATCTGTCATGAATCTCTTGAAATTTTCTGATCATTTACATAGGTTTATTTATACATGGAAAAACTAACCGTCTCCAACACTAATTAATATCATGTGAATTTTGTTTCCTTGTCAATGATATCATTAGTCAATATATGACATGTTCTTATAAAATCAAAAACTTTAATAAATGCTCTAGGACCACTGCATGTTCTTGTAAGGTTTTCATATTTTCATCATTAACTATTAACTGAGCTGGTCCAATTTTACTTTGTAAATTCAAAAGCTATATAGATTTGCATCAATCGTTACTCACAATGCAGTTTCAGTTTTGAGTCAACCAGTCTTGAACAGTTTTCAAAGAAAGATTTCAAACCATTTCAAGAGCCAATAACATATTGGAGGCAAATTTCAAATCATTTTTGCATTCTAGTGACAAGGTGTTGTGTAACAGTTGATGTAGATACAACTTTCTTGAATACATGACACAATTGCAATCTCATTTTTTGACATCACAGAAGATTTTTACCGTTCAATAATCGTTTGATATAATCCTGGCAAATTTTAAGAATATACCATATCTAATCTTTTTTCTTAACTGTTTTTCAACTTAACAGGATACTTGAAGTGGGAATCATTACATTTTTATCCAATTTTAAGAGTTCTTATATGTTAAATGGCAAATAATCATGTCTGAACCTGGGAAGATTAGGGAAGATTATCAAATATGTCACAAAAAGTGGACCATTTTACCATAATTCAACATGTAGTTATTGTTTACAATATGATATCATATTTGAAGTTGGAATCACCATGTTGGGGTATTATTAAATTTTGAGAGTTCTTGTGGCCACGTGCAACAGCAAATAATGTCTAAAAAGATTATCAAATTTGTCACAAAAAGTGAACCATTTTGACACCCACAGTCATTCATGACATTACCAATCATGAAATACCATTAACCATGGCCCATTTGGCATAAAAACAATATTTAGGCTATGTTCACACATAATAGTCATGACTAGTCATGACTGGCTCTATAGCGAGACAATTAGCAGTTGCGTTCACACTGTGACATGACTTGTGCGTTAAAACTAGTTGCGCGTCACTTTCGGTCACGAGCGAGACACTTTCTATAATTGCGAAAAAAACTTAGATTTGAGCGGCTCACAAGCAAGAATATAGAAATGACCAAATTCTTTTGTGTGAACACAGCCTTAGTTTCCGACAAGAGATATCAGAGGTTCATGAATATGGGCTCAGAAATGACCAAGTGTTAAGATCCAGTAAAACATCAGCTTAGCAATATACTGTCTGGTTGTTGCCAAACATTATTGTCCTCAGCGATGTATTTTTGAGATGTGCCAGTTTTTACTAGCACTATTAATACAACATTTCCAGGGCATTTCTTCCATTGATAAGGTATACATAAATTTTATGTGCCTGCCATTTGGTGTATTCTTTCACAGATTTTGGGCAACATTTGACTATAATAGACCTGTCCCGTCCAATCATACCATTTCCAGAGGGTCTTTGCACCCTGTCCAATCTTATAGTTACTGTTTCTAGCTATACTTCCCCCCGCCAAGTAGCAAATCTTACTGTTTCTTGAGTGCATCCCATTTCTCTTCCCTCATTCTTTGCTTGAAGAGTTTATCCATCATGTAGTCTCTCTCCCAGTCTTTATCCATAATACCTTTATGCCTGATCAGTGCCATGTCCCTTCTCCACATATGCTCATTGTAGTTTCTGAAAATAAAGGTTGGAAATGAAATTAATGAAATACAGCAAAAGGAAACATGATTTCCAATTGTCATGATAATGGTACAGAAAAGCTGGGATCAGGGTTCTAAATATGCAGGTTGGGGAGGAGCAGACCCATATGGCACTCTTGATTAATTTCTACCTGGGACAGAACTTAATTTTGAGTCTATTAGAACCTTAGAACTGATAACATTCCCATTTACATATCATCATTATAAATATTAACTTGGAAAAATACTCATAACCTAGCTTTTTCTTAAGCGGACATGGACCAGGCGCCAGAAATCCGAAGAAAGCGGCAACTGGACCTTCACCTACACACACCACATTGTGTCAATAGAGGATAAATCCAAATTTTGATTTGGAAATCGATAAAAGAACTTGTTTGATTTTCTTATGATGGATAGGTATTGGTTTTTTTTTAATGTCTCTGTTTCCAATTATTTTCTTCACAAAATTTGACTCGTACCAGAGTCAACAATTATATATGACAAGACTTGGATGCTGAATTGGGAAAAATGTTCGTCTGGGTCTCGATCACATTTTCTGTCCCACCGGGAAGATGTTTACTTGAAACTTTTGAAATATTCATTAATAAGTTAAGCTTCATAATACCACATTGATAAAAGTACATAGCTTATGTCCTTTCTCAGGTCAAGAAGGACACACACCACTAAATAAAAGCTATTGGTGAGTACAGGGATATGCAGGAGCAGGTTTTTCATTGCACTTTCTAAGTAAAACCTTCAAAAATGGTGTGAACTATGTTGTTTGGTAAAATTTCTTTTTTAATTACGTTCTGTGGGGCAAATGTAGTCAGACTGGTTAAAGATTACCATAATTTTGCTGTTTTTCTGAAATTTGAGAGCCGATTCTTAGTGTCTAGAAAAATGTAGTAACGAGTTGGAGAAAATGGAATTTTGAGCATGTCCTTTGTTCGCAGCAACCTAGCAAAAAATTATCAAGGTTACCATATATATTTTTTACTTTGTGAGCACATCTATATTATAATCTCAAAGTAAATTCAAAAATCGAAGCAACTAGTCACTTTATAGTCAACAAGATATCAGCCATGATATCTTGTTGACTATAAAGTGACTAGTCAACAAGATATCAGCCATGATATGGAAGCTGATTTTATATAGGAATGTATAGGTGATCTATTTGGTGGTGTGAGCTCATAACTTACTAAACACCCTTCCCCCACCCCGTAAGATGACTTAGGTAGGAAATATTGTCATATATAAATTGTATGAGCCATTGATGGACAGAATTTCCAGGGTGTCTTACGTGTTTTCATTAAATGCCACCTTACACGTGCATCATTCTTATACTTATGCATAAAGCCATGCATGCTTTGCTTGATGGCCTTTATCCTGCTAAAGAAGTATCTAAGACTTAAAATGTTAAGGGCCAAAACAATATGTAAAAATAAAAGAAATTCTATATAGCCACTTTTGAATTAACTTTTTTCTCAAGGCATGGTTGAGAGCCCTTGAAAGGCATTTTAAAATGTTCAGAAAAATGCAAGTATGTTTGAACCGTTACTGTTTTCCTGGAAAAAAACGGCCATTGTTTCAGAAGGGGACTTCTTTCACTCTGTTTACTTTCAGGGAAAAAATCTACCTCATTCGTTCTAATTCTTCCTTCCTTTTCTTCTCTTGTCTTTCTTTCTCATGTTTACTCTTCTCTTTCTTGTGGTTCTTTGTCGCTGATTTACCAAACAAGTTTTGAATAGACACAGACTCCTTAGCAGCCTTTTGCTTTCGAAGTTCTTCCTCTTCAACAACCTTGAGATGAAATTAATATTTATATTTATCATAACTTAGGCCAAAGAAAAAAAAAACTCTGTCTCAGTTTCCCGCGAGCATTTGGTTAAAAATCGAATTTTACCACATTTCTTTTTTTTTTAGGTTTTCAGGTTTTTTTTGCTTTTTTATTTTTTTCTTACATCGAGAGAAAAAAAAGTTAAATAAAAAGCCGCAAAGCGGCCGCGAAAAAAAAAATAGTGGCCGGAAAATGCAATAAAAAAAAATAGGGGGGTATTTCCGCATCCACGTAGCCCTTTTTTACTAAAAAAAAAAAAAAAAACCCGCATAGCGCTTAGAGTTTTGACCTTAAGTAAGCTGAGACAGAGTTCTTTTTTTTTTGGCCTTAACAATAATAGGTCAGTTTATACTTCTCATGAGCTACCAAATATTTGGTGCAACAAGTATTTGTTACCTTATAATATGATACATAATATCAGTGTATGGCTTGGTGATGTAAAATCAATACACACACATGTATTTTTTTTATGTCAAATGTTTGGTGATTTACAACACTTAGCATCAGTTATTGATTAGAAGATGCATTGGAATTAATGTAATAACAAAGACTTGTTGCACAAAACATTTGGTAGCTCAAAAAGAAGTATAAACTGACCCAAACAGTATTGGTGCTCAAGGTTTGCAGTGAATTTGCCCATAGGCTATAGTTTACGAAACTCAAAGTGGCCAGAACCATTATTTGCTTTGTTTTAAATTGCCTGTAATGATCTTAATTGAATCCCTCTCATGGCTTAAGTTGCTACCATGGGTTTAATTGTCCATGCACTGGGTAAATTGCCTATCTAGGGCTAAATTGCCCACACATGGAAATTACCCACAATGGATAAATTGCCTGCCATGGATTAAATTGCCTGCCATGGATTAAATTGCCTGATGGGATAAATAGCTCCCATGAATCACCAAAGATTAAAAATAACAACTTAACAAGCAAACCATCCTGTCCAGTCTAATAATGGCCTCTTTTTAACATCACCGCCGGCATTCCCACGTCCAGAAGTGCTTAAAATATGTCCATCAAGCACACATTTCTGGATATCCTCTATATCAGAATTTTGAGAGTGCAATTGTACAGAAATAACATAAGATGAGAGATGAGAGAGGCATTGGGAAGGTTTCTCATCGCAATGTGGCACTGGGCATATAACATATTGTTCCTACTTATCGACCGTGCTCTATCAAACAGTCAATTGAATACGCTAGAATAAGAACATCCCAACTCCATGAGCTGCCTTCTGTTAAGTTATGTAAAATATAAATGCATATAAATCTCCTGAAAATGCTTTCAAATCACTAGAAAGCATTCCATGTCTTTATCCCAATCATAGTGTCACATTTGACCTTGTAGTTGACTTAGCATAATTTTCCTAGCATATATAGTTGCAGAGGGGAGCTCGTGGAGTTGAGATGTTCTTGTAATGGCTGTTTAAATATAGCAATAAGGCCAAAACAAATTAATTGTTGTGTTGCCCTCAAGTGGGATTTCTGAAAAATTGAGTCGGTCAGTCGGAAAAATTATCAAAACACCCAATCTGAGCAAAATTGGGTGCTTTCCCGACCCTAATATTTTTTTAAAAATTTGTGAATAGGGTCGGTCGCTGAGGGCAACATAACAATTTATTTTTTTTGGCCTAATGTACTATAACAATTATCTAACAATGTCTAAACAGGTCAACTACAAGGTCAAATGTGACAATGTGATTAGGACATTGACATGGAAATGCTATTTTAGTGATGTGGAAAAAAAAATCAGAAATTTGTATGCATTTATATTGTATAAATATAATTAACAGAAGGGAGCTATTGGAGTTGGGATGTTCTTATTCTGGCGTATTCAATTTCTGAGCATTTTCCTACGTTATTAAGCTTACCATTGTTGCGAGTTACGGCAAACAGTTCCAGAGTTAACAAACAAGGTTGCAATCCAAGAAATACTACTTCAGGGTAACCATGACCTTATGATATGAGGTCACGATCTCAGAAATAAAACTAAACTTTTTTATACTACTTCCATATTTTTGCAACCAATATTGCAGTAAACAAACTTATGATGTAAGACGTGAGTTAAAAATTTGTCCCTAATAAATGCACCCCTTTTGAAAAACGCAATGCCCAGTGGGTGATTAATAGGAACAATATGGTAAATAAAAAACGAAAAATGGTGCCTTTTAAGCAGGCTTGGCAGATTGATATTGCAAGAATAGATCTAGGTTAGGGTATAGCAAATAGCTGCTGCACTACTTACAGGATCTTTGACGCCATACACTGGCAGGGGGCGTCCTTTCCATTCTGGCCCAGTCCTGTTTCTTGGAGACAGCGGTCTAGCAGGGGAACTCGATACTTGTAATTCCTTTGCAGAAGATGGCCTTGGTAAAAAGATAACAATTTTAAGACATGATATATTTCTTTCAGTTCTATTACAAATCTTGAAAAGGGATGGCCTATATGAGCAGGTCATAGACTCAGGCCATCCCTCTCCAACTTCTTTATCATAAAATATATGCTATATTGAAATATTAGCATAAAACATGTATCAAAATGAGGTGCAACATTGATTGTTTTCCAGCTTACCCATGTTTTTAACTTATCTACCACCTTAGCTGAATTTTAACCCTTTGAATCCTGGCCATTCCATACGTATCTGTTCTGCTGACCCGGGCCACCCCTAAAGTTAAGAAACACAATATTACCCCTAAACTTACTTTGATTTTGAATTCCCTTGCTTTACTCTTTCATTTTACAGTAGCCTAAATTGTTCCAATAACCAGGATTCACAAAATAATATTATTATTATTATTATTTATTATCTTTATACAGGGTGGCCCGTATCAGCTAGAAAGCTGTTATTACTCAGGGCCCTGTTTACAATAAAATATAAAAGAACATAATTTTATAATATATACAAAACAAGATTAAAACATGAAATATCATCAAACATATCAACACGATAATAAACAAATTAAAACCAGCAATACCTTATTTAAAACACATTGAGAATATAACCGTAATAATAACGTCATAAAACAATAATTATGTCCATCTTCCAATGTGTAAAAGCATAGATCGATATCATATATACAATGATCATATGCGCAGTAAAAATAAAATTTATTCGAAATAAAAGTACGCAAATAATATAGCCTGGACGTCTAAAATTTAAATTTCTCTACACATACAGATTGTACACAAAGTGGCACCATATAAACACTACCAGCAATTAAAGCAATTAAAGCCATGTTCGAGGAGTTACAGACTGCAACACATTAAAAACATAGATCAGTTTTTATTTACAAAGATCATATGATTGAAAAAGATCAACAATTTTCAAATAAAGAATAAAAGTACCCAAACATGTTTGTTTGTTTGTTTGTTATTTATTCAGCATATGTGGTACAAAGATGAAACATTAAATACTAACAAAACATACACAATATCACTATAATACTATTTATGTTGACCAACATATTCGACCTTTACATTGTAGTCTATGAAAGAAGCCACATTTGTTGAAAATTGTGATCAAGTTTACAAAAATATGAGGAATTTTTCACCTCTGTCGAGTTAATAAGACCAAAATAACCCATCAACCATTTGTTCAAAGCTCCATTGATATCTTCCAATATAAATTAGACCAAATTGAAAATTGTAGCTACCCATGCCTGTTGACAGACACACAGACACACAAACAAGTTTCTTAAAAGCGTGACTTAAAACCTGGTAAACAGGCTCATTGGGTATACCGTACATGTACACGTGAGCTGGTATACCCCTTGTCTAGTTTAACTTAATACAAGGCCCAACTTTGAAATATTCATATAAGCTGATATCATTACGAAAACACTTCAAAATGAGATAAGAACAAGATAAAACATTTTATTCCAAAAAGAATATTATACACACTGTATGTTCATTAGTACTTCCATACATTAGTTACGGTATTTGGTTTGGGGATGTTTGTGTTACTTAGACAAAATTCTTATGTTACAAAAATGGGCAGTACATACTCTTTTCAAAAGTCATTTTCGAGACCACACAAGACCTTATTTGCAATAATTATATTCTTAATGTATATGGTATGTTCCAACTTGAAACTGGACTTTTAATTCGTCGGATGCATCACATACGGATCTATCTCACAAAATACGTGTTTCGAGAAAAACGCGCTTGAAAATATTCCATTCGTAATAAGCTTGAAAAACACTGTTTTTGTTATTCACTACCAGGAAAAAGCTGATATCATTTCGAAAACACTTCAAAGTTTTTAATTTAGTAAAAAAAAATACTGGTTCTCAAGCCAACCCTGTTGTATTAAACTGTTTTTCGTGTTTTCCGCACGATGTCCAAGATAGACCCATATGAAACGTATTCATCGCCGTATTATAAAACCGTGTGATTGTCGTATCGGTGTTTCACATAGGAGTCTATTCTAGATAGACCCTTATGTGATGCAGTTTCACATACGGTTCTATCTTAAGATAGAACCGAATGTGATGTAGTTTTCCATTAATCGCATAGTGAATTGCGTAAGATAGGTCAAAATAGCATTGTGAACACATTAATTTGAATTTATTGCACATTAATCAAATTTGTTAATTAATATCTCATTAATTAGGTAGAAACCACATCTGAAATTTTGTAATCTTGAAGAGTTCAAAGTAAAAGTATTAATTCCCAATTTTCTCAAAAATACGAGATAGAACTGTATGTGATGTAGCCGACAAATTTATGTGTAATCTAATTATCAGATACCAATTTCAAAAACTTCATCACTGGATCTGAAATCCATAATTACCAAACAAGAAACAAAAAGAATTTTCAACAAACAAGATCACCACATTTGTCGCAGTGAAAACAAATATTTGACTCCTATAATTAAGAGGCAGAGCTTTATCGCTGTGTCACACATTTTTCTGTTTTATTTCTGACGAATGTTGGTAAATTTTCATAACTTTGTGATCCCTCACTTAACATCAGACTTTCAAATTACATTTTTTAAAGTAATATAAAGTAAACCTACCTGGATACTGTAGGACTATATGATGCTGTTCGTGGGCTGACAGACGGACTTCGAGGAGATGCACTGCGGGGTCTTCTTGCACTTGTTGGTCTTGGCGATAAAGAGCGCGGACTGTGACCTATGATTGCATTTTTGGTATAAAGCGATATACAAGAAGATTAAATTCTTGTAGAAATTTAGCACAATTCTTATGAGATTCTACATGCAGCAAAATTTAACCTTTCAAATTTAACCTGTTCAAAATTTAACCTGTTCAAATTTAACCTGTTCAAAATTTATCCTTTCAACATGATAGAAACTAAACCTGTCAAAACAAGTTTGGAAACTTTTTTTAGCCGCCTATAGCTCATTTGTTTGAATCTTGTTCATCTATTTGATACAATATTTGATTAGCTAACAATCTCTTCTTTACAATGATACTAAATTTATAACAAGAGCTTGCTTTATTGGTGAGTAATTCTGCTTTCTTAGCAGGTGGGTCACAGACAGCGTGTGACAAAATTGAGCAGTATACTATCTGTGTCAATCCTACTGATTATGATGCTATAGGATAAATCAGTGAATGGATGAATGAATAAGTTGTTTGTTTTTATTAACAAAACAAAGTTCACTAACCTTAACTAATTGCGACTAAAATCTCAGTATGCAACTGTCCTTGGCATCCCGTTTCACGTAAATGTTTAAAGTTTTGATACCACGTTTCACTAACATCAAATGTTCCCGCAAATGTTGCTAAGACTTGCTTTTGTGAATCAACTTTAAGTTGGTCTATGCATGAGTTTTAGTAAGATTTAGTAATCTCTCCATGATAAATCCTGGATTTAACACCAAATGATCACTTTAGAGGAAGTACCAGACAAGATGAATTAATTAAATAAACTTTTAATCTTATCCTCACCTTTTGTATTCAAAAACAAACTGTTATTCAGTATTACCAAGCTAATTCATTCATCCATTCATTACTGATTTATCCTATAGACAAATCCGACAAAGCACTCTCGAAAGACCGCCCTCTTGCGTCGCCGCCATTACGGGGGGCCAATTTAGTAGTTGTCACCATAGTCAATGCATTGAGATGTCAGTCTTTTAGGCCTATCCCGGGACATTCTATGCCCATCTTAAAATCGAACTTCTCTTTTTACTGAATGAAATTACTGCTGAATTATGTGGTTTCTAAAATACGCAATTTGACGTGCGTTGTTCTAAAAGCACGCGTTTGTTATTTACGCGCGGTAGCTTTGTTGGATATTCACGCGCCTGCCATTCATAATCGGACATGTTGCCTGTTTTTTATACGTTTTTGAAACTAAGGCCAAAGAAAAAATAGTCTGTGTCAGCTTCCCGCGCGCATAGCTTTTAAAAATCCAAATTTAGCGCATTTCTTTCTTTTTTGTTTAGGTTTTTGAGAGATTTTCAGTTTTATTCATCTTTTTTTCTTACTAGGCCCACTGGAAAAAATAAATAAAAGGCCGCGAAAATAAAAAACTATGTATGCTCCCTGGTAAACACACTTCAACATGATTTTGGAAACTTATCCTTCATATTGCTACTGAACAATGTAGGCCTACTGTCTCGCAAAAATGTTTTTGACTAGTTTCAGAACATCACGTACCTCTAGGCCAAAGAATATTTTTTGTTTTCAATCTTTTGAAAATAACAAAATAATAAAATCGGAAACAATTATTATGGTAGTAGGCCTAGTCATACGGGTGCGTTAGTGTTTTTCTGTTTTCGAATCATCTGTCTATATTAACGGAGTTTTTTAGCTAGAAACATTATCTTTTGTCTTTTTAATAACATTTTCAAAGTAAGCAGATCCCATTTTTTCAAGAAGGTGCAAAACGAATATCAAAAATCTGACGGCTTCAGCCGAAGTTTATAAGTGACAACTTGAATTTGCGCAACTTCCGCCATAATCATCGGCTTTTGGTAAGTTCAAGTTCTTTCCACGAGCATCACGACATTGATAATTTATTTTTCGCTAAAGCTTTCCTTTCAAATGCAAGTGAATTTACTATCCTATATATATTTTTGAAAATTACAACCGAAAACTCCAAGGAATGCCATGAAAATTGTGACCGATCCGCATATACAACGTATAAGGTATACAAAAGTGGCCCCCAATGGCCCCCCTCAATGGCGGACGC
>JXSR01S012210.1:49494-61280 GCA_000969725.1 Ophiothrix spiculata | reverse complement strand
AGCACTGTGCGCTTTGGGCCCTGCGCCATCAGGAGCAACGCGCATGGTCTTATGCGTGAATATAAAAATGACGCACGTGTAAGATCGCATTATATAAAAGCGCAAGATACAGTACGCCAAAAGTACGCTAAAAGCCCGGGATAAATACTTTGAAATTGTGTCCAACACCACTGATATCAGCTCATTTGTGTCCGACACCGTTTCTGTGCTTGGCCACCTTTATCGTTAGATAATCAAAATTGCCCTTTATTTTGAAAATGTCTAATATGTATAAATAAAATATAAGAAAGTGTTATGTTGACCTACATCTTTCCAATCTTTGAATTGCCCAAAAGGAGTTAAATATTTCTAGACATATTCAACATAAAAAAATAATACAAGCACCAACAAAAGATGAATGGCATAATTTTGAGATATTATTACACCTTTGAATTTTTTGTATTCTCAACTTTCAAATGTCATAACGTAAGCATACAAAATAGTTCAACTAAAATGATTCAAATAGGTCAAAACATTTATGACAGGAATAATTCATAATTCAGACTCTTACAGGAATACCTCTTCCATGTTGTTAACAACATTCAGCCATAACATCCTTCAAATGTTACGTTTAATAATTCATCTTGGTCATACAACATTCATATAGAATCAATACAGTTATGTTTCAGAAACATGAATTATGCACCTTATTGTTTAAAAAAATGGATATATATGTCAATATCATGTCTATAGAGCAGGGAATCTGAGTCACATAATTTCTATTACCACTAAAATTACAGCACTTTTTTTTTTCGTTTTGTTTTTGAAACATGCAAATCTGTCTGCAATATTAGAGCCTATTCAAGAAAAAAACATCTTAGGTTAAACAAAAACCAAAAATCTTGGTGACAGCTTCCTGTGCACATAGTTAGAAATTCACATTTTATCGCATTTCTTTCCCCCCCCCCCCTTTTTTTAGATTTTCAAGATATTACATCATGCCTTGCAACTAACCTATTGTTTTAATTCCCAAATTAACTAATAGTTGCCAACTACAATTAAAAATGTTTTTTGAAAATGAGTCCTGCTCTGCTTTCTAAAAAGCTTGCTTCTATATAGTTCTACATAAATTTTCTAGAATATCACTGTTCAACCATAGGTCTTACTAAAACTGAACTGCTTTCGCATTAAAAGTTCATAATATTACAAAAATATGATTTTATTTCTTTTTGAGCATGTATACCTATTGAAAAGTAATTGGATAATTTGTACAGCTCTGCTCTAACTTAGACATCAATTTCTATTACTTTTTTCTTGACGAGGACAGCAATACACATTTGTATACTTCAAAAAATGAAGTTCCATTTACAGAAATAAGTAAGATCAAGACAACGACACAAATTTGTTTTAACCTTTTAAGACAGTCTGTCAGATCTCTTAAAATAAGAATAAATATCACATAATTGAACATCAAAATAATACATACCACAGCGCGGACAGTTTCCTGCTGACTACTAGCTCCACACACCGCCAACATTCCAAATGCAAAATCTTTGCCAGAAATACCGAAAAAGCCAGCAATAAATCCCAATAATGCAACAAATACACATGAAACGGAAGATGAAATCATCCAAGTATTGTTATCCACAAAGAAAGTTAGGGAGAAAATGTGTTTGAAATGAGCTACAAGCCAACAAAGTAATCGTACGCTTTTGCCCTTACATAAACTAAGTCCACAACATTAGATGATGCTCGATTCCTTTCTAAAGCTTTTATCACTGACGTGACCTTGAGGTTTTCTGACAGCATCTTAACATCTATAAAACAACATGTTATACTCATAAACAGCTTTCTTTAGATAATGTAAACCTGGAAAGTTGCTCTTAATTTCTGTAGGGAAAAACCCTTTTCTAATCCTTAAAATTTACTTTTTTTTTTTTTTATTTCAAGTTTTGAACAAAGGATTTAATTGGTGTTAAATATTTTCATTACAAATAATTCAGAGTATTTTATCCTTTCTAATTTGTCTATAATTCTGTACTAGTCACGACTTGAACCTATTTTGCACTCAGAATTGATGACATTTAATAAGCTGCACCTGTTACTTGTCGTCGTCTTGTCTCTAACTTTTTAAGCAAAAAAAAAAAATCTGGACCGCTGACAGCAAGAAAATAAAAACAAAAATCCTTGACTCAGAACAAGATGCAAATTTCACACTTAATTCATTTTAATGTAAAATGTCAATTATTTTTTTTTCTCTTTTCCACTTGGCTCAAATGAGCAAGTGCTTTTATTTTAACTTATTTTTTTAAACATAATAAAAAATCACTTTAAAAAAATCACATAAAAAAGATAGGAGCAGCAAAATATCAGTTACAATTATTAGTTACAAAAGTACAAAATTATGTATGACAAGTATGCAAAATGGAATAATATAAAAAATAAAAACTTATATAAAATGATAATGACCATAAAAAAATGGAGTTTTGAAATCAAATTTAAAATCTCCATTTCTTAAAATGAAAAGAAAGTGTGTCCCTTTTCTTTGCAATGTTATATTCGCAATCTCTATTATTTTTAACAATAATTTTAAAGCCAGAAAAAGAGGGGGTTTTATTTTGGAATTTACTTAAATAAATATGGTATTTAAGGCATAAAAATAAATTTGCATGCGTTGTACTATTTCATTATTTTTAAAACAGCATTTAGCATAAAGTTAGCAAATTTACCCAAACATCTTTGTGAGTTTCATGAGTGTTGCAAAATTTTATCATTTCTCAGCTGAAATTTGCCACAAAAATTAGTGATTTTTGAAAATAAAGTATTACCTCAACATCATTCAAAAAATTGTGTATGACTAAAACGAAAACCCTTTTGAATGATTTATTTAAAAATCCTTTTACTTGAAGACAATATAAAAACACAAAATTAACTTACTCAACCCTAACTTCTTAACCCCCCCCCCCCCTTTGGATGTCTAGAGGTGTGTCCCTTGCTAACAAAAGTTCCAAAAGGTAAAATTAAACCTTTTCCAATTCCTCTAAACTATACAAATCCTGTTTTTCTTCTTCATTTCAAGCGCATTGTGCAGGGAGCCAGAATAACACTAAGGACTTGTAAATCATGTTTCAATGGGTGACATTTCTTGTCAAGTCTTTACCTTCATGAAAATCTTTACCTAGTACATAAACTTGGGTTGAATGTCTTCTTATATGCAATGCAAAAGAGCACAAAACTTTAAAGGCATATTTGAAGCGATGATTTAATTTTATATTGCTGTTTGTTTTGCTATTTCGTTTCATAAAAATATCTTTAACTTTAAATGCATATTTGAGTCGAATGTTATATTTAGTCTGATGATATAATTCAAATATATCCCAATAAACTTAATTGACCCTAACTTTTTAACTCTCTTTGAACGTTTAATGGCGTGTCCCTTACTAACACAGGTTCCAAAAGGTAAAATTAAACCTTTTCCAAGTCCTCTAAACTATACAAATCCTGTTTTTCTTCTTCATTTCAAGCGCATTGTGCAGGGAGCCAGAATAACACTAAGGACTTGTAAATCATGTTTCAATGGGTGACATTTCTTGTCAAGTCTTTACCTTCATGAAAATCTTTACCTAGTACATAAACTTGGGTTGAATGTCTTCTTATATGCAATGCAAAAGAGCACAAAACTTTAAAGGCATATTTGAAGCGATGATTCAATTTTATATCACTGTCTGTCTTGCTATTTCTTTTCATAAAAATATCTCTAACTTTAATTGCATATTTGAGTTAAATATTTTAGGGGTTTCCTCCATTGAATTTCATTAAAATTTTAGTATTTGGCAGATGATTTATTTGTGCTGATAATGAATCTAAACTTAAAAAACATAGGTTACCATGCTTGTTTTTGAGATACAGACATTTCAAAAATTTGATTTGAAGTAATAATAGCCATTGACTGAGTTTTAATAATGTACAAAATATTCTTGTCACTTTCTGGGTTCTACAGTGTTCCTCCAGTATTCATAACTGAACAAAGAATGACTTTGGACCCTAATGGAAAAGAGCTTCATTCAAGGCTCTCTTTGGTTATCCTTGGCTATTAGCCTATTTTTTCACCCTTCAACAATAAAAATTAAGTTTTTAATGAATATGTGTTCATATAGCATTATAAAATAACTTGCAAATAATGTTGTTGTTTTTTTTTTAAGGAGAAAAGTAAGGGCTCACACTTCAAACTCAGACAAATACTCTTAGTTGAAAATCTAAAAATGGAGCAAACAGACCTTTGATAGCACATCTATCAATGTGTCTTACCCAGCCAAAGTAAGCTAACATTCAAAGGTGAACATTACCGAGACACTTAAACGTCTCTGATAAAAATACTATGTGTATTCTCAAAGAATAAAGAAAAGGTTTTTAAAACTTTACTGGAAGTCAAATGATCTAATGCAACTATCAATCTTTTATTTAAAGCTTTGCATTTACTAACACACAAAACCTTTAAAGTTTGGTAACATTCAGTGTCTGGCACAAGTTTCAACAAAAATGTACATAAATGCATTGATAAAATTGCAAATACACTTTGGAATTAGTTAGGGTAGCAATTTTTGATAGGAGCACAGACATGATGGTCAAGTTCTCTGAAGGAAGTTGGGTGCTTATTTCAAACATTCTTCAAGAGTTGATTGCAGGCCTGGTTGATTGTCATAAAATTTTCTTTTGTCCTAAAAACTAATCAGGGACTGATCGTAAAAAACACATGACATTACACCCATCCCCGATCCTGAACTTTAAACTTTCCAATTTAGAACAAAATCGAGTTTATAAAATTGAGTGGAAAGTATCAGTTGGCATCGAAGGCCAGTGGATGCTGGTCGCAGGTCACCACAGTGCAAAACGTAAGTCGTGAGAATAGGTTAAATTATTTATCTTCATGAGTGGAAAGTAGTCATGTGAGTCGCTACTGACATACATACAAACCAGTAAAATTTTCCTTGAAATTTACTGATAAGCTCAGATTAATAAGAATGTACTCTACATCAGGAAACATTCACTACATAATACCCCTCAAAACATTAGATGCTGGTCAATACGAGACTTTCAAGGCCACTAGCACTGACCAGTATCCAGCAGTTTTATCGATCACAAAAAATGTCACACCATACGTATGTTTTTGTCTTTAAACCTTTTACAACACCTTAAACCTGTTTTCCCTCCAGCACTTGAATAACATATACATCACTATCACATAAGTTGATATTTTGATGTTTCACAATTAATGAAGAAAACGATGTTGCAAAATAGGGCTACTTGGGGTTATATTCTAGGAAATAAAAGGGGGATCTGTTCTGGCTATCATGTTGTTGTTGTTATGAAAAGGGCAGAATTATTGTACCTTCAGATATTTTTCGGACACAAACTTGGTGCAAGTCACAATGTGTTATATCTGTACTTGGTGAACAAATAGCACGTGTATTTTGCATTATGTGCAAAACCAGGATATTTCTTTGCAGCATTTTTGATTCAAACTTCTTTCATTACTTGAACACAACTTGATATATTGGGGGATATATGAATAATGAATAACACATATATATCTCTTGGGTACCTGTTTATAATATACCAGCCACTCATGAATCAAATTCATTGGATTTACATGTACAAATTACATGGCATTTTGGGTAGCATCTATTTCGATAAGTGTTCAATATGAATTCATCCTTAAATGTTTTTTACAAATGTCAACCATTGAAAAGATTTTGAAATGGGGTTAAATAAGGAGTTTTTGGGGGTGGAAGTGAGGGCTTTGCTCAAAAATGTGTGGTGACATCCCCTTGCCCCTCCCCTGTAACGTTCTGGGCCTGCTATAACAAACAAGTTAAATAATAAATGGAAGAAAAAACTTTTCCAAAAATAATCATTAAAGTGCATTAATAAACTAATAAAAGTGTACTAATATATAAAGCCAACAACACAGACACTTAACATACAAATAAAATTTACCTTGTGACAGGCATCTTCCAGGCATTTATCCTCCGCTGTGATAAGATAAACATGTTCTTCATGACAAGTCCTCTGTAATTCCATATAATCGCTACTATCCTCATCCGTCCCTTCATCCTCAAAATACACACATTTTAAATTCTCAGCAGTTTTTACTATCTGTGGAATTCCACTATTATTCTGGAAAACATCACCGGTATGGACTGCATTTGTATTTTTGTCTTCAACATGGGTAATAACTGGTTTGTTTTTCAAATGGCTATCTATTTCAGAATAATCAGGATAACTTTCTTCACCTGATTCATATGCTTCTGTTTGAAATATTTTACTAATACTTTTAGTATGAACTATTGAATCACTAGGTCTAATCTGATCAGAATATTCAAGATCGAGTGCAAAACGTACAGTCTTTGCCTTTTTTGAACCCAAAGAAGACTTTTTCTGTGGGAGATCTTGACTAATGCAACTGATTGTTTTCAAAGCATTTTCATTATCCATCATATCTTCAAGAAATGATTTATGGTCATTAAGTCTAATCTCATCAGGTTGCTTGTTATTCTCAAAATTCATTGTCATTTCCATAGTTGATTTAGACTCAGATGTTGAAGGAACCTTTACTATATTATGTGATGGCAGAGGTGTCTTATCACATTCATCATCAGTTTTCAAACTGGTTTCATTATCCAACACCGCATCAACGACAGCTTCATGATCAACAAATTGACTCGATTTGCAACCAGGGACTGCCTCAGATGAGGATGTCTTTGGCAGCAGAACATCCAAATCATAGTAATCGCTCTCATCCAAGTCATCGTCATTGCATAGCATCTCAAGATAATCAAACTCATCTTGATCCTGTTCAAAATGTACCGTATTTGAAGATTTAGAATCACCTGAGGTTGCATCAATATGGACATCGCCAACAGTTTCCACATCAGGTTCATTGTCGATATCTTTATCTTCTGAAGGGTCAATGTCTGGCGATTCAGTAACTTGCTCAGAATACACATTATGTACTGATTGCGTTTCTTGTGAGATTTTGTCTAATGTGACATCATTAGCTGTTCCTATTTCACCTCCATTGCCTACTGATGGAATATTTTCCGATTTAAGATCAATACCTTGGTCATTTTCAGTAGTAACTTCATGATCAGTAACTTGATTTCTATCAATAACTTGATCAGTAACTTCATTACTATCAGTAGCTTGATTGTTATCAATAAGTTGATTACTATCAGTAACTTGATCATTATCAATAACCTGATTGTTATCAATAATGTGACTGATATTGACTGCTTCATTGTTGTCAATAAATTGATCATTTTGATTGTTATCAATAAATTGATCATTTTCAATAACCTGATTATTATCAATAACTTGACTGCTATCAATAACTTGATCAGTTTCAATAACTGGATCATAATCAATAACTTGGTCTGGATTCCTATCAATACCATGATCAAATCTGTCCATTGATTTTTTAGACAGAAACATTTCATCTGCATCTAATAGACATCTTGTTGGTACAAGATCATCCTTAAAACCAAGATTCTCAGATTCATCTTCAAATATCTTGTTTTCTTGTATTACACAATGCCCCGTATGTACCGCTTCTACTTTATCTTCATCTTTCTCAAAATGCCCTGCTTTTAAAGGTTGAAAATCACTAGTGGCTGTACTAATTTCAAAATCAGTGCCAATTGACTCAGTTGGTTTACCTTTTCTCATTTGGTCAGATACGAATTGGTTGTTATTTTCTAACATAACTGTTGCGAATTTATCATCAGCATCAATTGATTGCACAGCAGTCTCATGCTCAAAACGTACAGTTTTCCTCTTTTTCAACATGGTTTTATCCACACCAACATCGTTGTTTTCTCTTTTCTTGGAAGCCAATAATCTTTGGTGAATTTTACCCCATTGCATATGTATTTCATTACTAGTCTGCTTTTGCATCCCCAATCTTCCATCAGTCTCCCTAACAGTAGCCTCACTGGTTGACTTCTGACCTATATTTTCCGCCTTCTCTAGTTTCTTCTCATCATACTCAAAATAGCAACTGTCTTTATCAACCTTATCTGTTCTATTATCCAAGTCCAGGTTAGAAAAGGTTTTATTAGTTTTGCCATCTGATTCAGTTTTGCCATCAGTTTTGATATCAGTTTTGCCATCGGTTTTGTTATCAGTTTTGCCATTGGTTTTGTTATCAGTTTCGCCATCGGTTTTTCCATCAGTTTTGAGTTTGATAAACTTGTTCCAATCAGGATCGGTTGTATTTGCATCATTACCTTGCTCTGATTGTACAGAGTTTGTATCAATACTTAAAACCTGGCACATCTCTTCCAGACACTCACTAAGACTAACATCACACTTAACAGTGCAACCTTGGTCATCCATCTGGCAACCTTGACTACCAGACATACTTGTAGACTTCATCTTGACCTCCGAATTTTCACTGGGAACAAACACATCTGTGGTACCTTTATTCTCATCAGTAGTATTTTCCTTATTATCTGTAGCACTTTCCGTGTTATTGTCAGACTGTGTCCATTTTGAAGAGGTGATTTCATGTTTCAATGTGCTAATTTCCGTAATGGAATCTAACACTTTACTCTGCCCACTGATACTGTCCCTCTTCTCACTTCCACTGTAACTTGACCCATCTTCCGTCTCGTCCACCGTCATGCGAGAAACAGTGCTCTCGCTCAAATTGGATTCTGACGAAATGCTATCCCCATCACTTGGATTAGACCCTACAGTCCCATCATCAATCTCACAATGACCTTTGACATCTTCACCTATGACCTCACTTTCTTTTTGACCTTTGACATTGCCCTTTATTTGGCATCTAGCATGAAGCAAATTAACAGGCTCCACATCAATAATTTCATAATCGTTTCCCTCAAAGACGTCATGGTTTCTATTATATTCCGATAGGTTAGTCTCTAGCCCAGTCTGGCCACTTTTACTGTCACTACCAATATTACTTCTATCATTAAGTCCACCTGAGCTTGCGACATCTACAAGAGGTCGACTTTGAATGACTCCATCAACACCATCATTGTGGTTAACACTGTCAGGGCCTCTCTGTCTATTTACCTTATTCTGGTAAAACAGATTAAAAATAGACTTCATCATTTTGCAATCGGTACTCGTCTGTAAATGTTAGAACCATGTGAACTTGGTGTGAAGATCCGCACGATTTTTTACAACCATCCACTTTCAATGACCAGGTGTTTGCATTTATGCTTGTACATAAATTATTCTGATGCACTGAATAATTTTATGAAGCGAGTTAAAAGTCAAAAGTCAGTTGGGCATATTTCACTTCAAATTGTACAGAATATTTCAACTATATATCACTATGACACAATTGTACAGTTTATTCCATGACACAATTGTACAGTTTATTCCAACTATATATCACTGTGACACAATTGTACAGTTTATTCCAACTATATATCACTGTGACACAATGTATCTACCACGATGACAACACTGAGCTTCATGGTCTAAATTCCAAAGGTGGCCTACTGGAGAACAGAAATATGACTCCCTTTCTTCATCCTGTAGAATATGTCTCATCTACTTAATAATAATGAATAACAAGTGCAAAAGTCCATACGAATCATGTCCTTTATTTTGAGTAAAATAAAATTATATCAAGCATGTTCAAAAATAACAATTCAAATATTCACAAAACTAATTTCCACTCAGTGATAGTCAGAAACAGTCACTACAAACTTCAGTCAAAACGACAGTCAAAACATGAAATGGTAGATTGAAGTAAATCCAACTGATTAGTATGATTTATGAAAACAAAATACGTTGTGACATATATATATCCCTGGATCCTCCTTGATCACAATCAAAAATATGCAATTTCTTGCTCGTCCAATGTATGTATATTCCTATATGTGTGTGTGTGTGTGAATGGTGCCAAGCCAAATCACCAAATGTGCACATGTAACTAATTGACTTAAATGATTTAACCCTGAGCTCTGAATCAGCGACAAATTTATCAATATAAATTTAAAATGCTCTTCCGTTAATTGCAATCAATATTGTTTTTTCATAGCACAAGAGTAGAAATTTCTTTTAGACCATACAATATCAATTTTTCGTATTGGGATAATTTGATTATACACAACATCATCCACAAGGCAAAATGTCATTTAAAAATATTGTAAAGGGGAAACTAAACATCTTAGGCTATGAACTAAGGCACTTGCCTGATATACTTACACCATTATTTGTCAAAACATTGAATAAAACAAATAATAAGTATATATATTAACTATTTCTTGGAGAGTCAAAAATGGACGGAAAATAAGTATAAGAACCCAAATAAAAGATAATATTTTTAAAAAATAAAGAAAGTTTGGAAACAAGAATTTAGAATAACTTGCCCATTTTTTTTTTTTTTTGTAAGTATGTTTGTGGGCAATTATGAGGCTTTGTCCTAAAATATCAACAATTTTTTTTTTAAGTTAGGACCTGGGCAAGGACCATCAAAAAGAGTCCTTGCAGTACCATCTGTCCAAATTTGATGACAAATAATATAATAATGCATTCATCCCCTGCAATAAGTCAGTACATACAACTGAAGTGTGATCAGTGGTAAGCTTAATCAGTGTACTATGTAGAATTTTGACTTTATGGCTAGTACAGTGGAAATATTTATATGATGGTGGATTTACATCGTGGATAGTATCCCAAGGAAAAAGTTCCTATAAATCAGACTATGCTATACAGCCATTAGCACTGAGCTTGGCAAGCCTAGCTAATACTGCAGCACATTTGTTTTTAGGTTACGTAATCACCATCTGTTTCCAATACAAGGCCATATATAATGAATGAGCCTGATTCATATGATACTGAAATCTAGCAGTAAAAGTACTAGTAAACATCCCCTGTGTATAAACTTAGGCAAGCCTAAGCCAAAGTGATTCATTTTATGTCATTTAGCCCTTAAATGTTCAAATCAGTAAGTGCTTGTCAAATCAATCATTATCAAAAGAGAAATCATATTTCTATTTTTATCAGAGACTATAGAAACTATATGAACTATCATTTTTGACATTTTGTATTTCATTTTAGTTCTGATGACATATGAATTTCATTTTATATCCCACTTTACATAACAGCACATGAATAGGCCGCATGAAAAAAACAAGTTGTTTCTCGTCCCCACCGTCACTTTTTGGTGCCTCCTTACTTTTTTTAAAAGTGAAAATGCTAAAAAGTTGTTAAAATTGACCTAAATCATTCAAATATCAAGAACCCACTTTCCTTTGTAAAGGATTCTTTAAGTTTTGATGTTTTTATGTTGAAACTGTCATCAAACCAGCATCTCTCCATATCACATAGAGTTAAAAGACAGCAACTGAATGTGCAGTCAACATCTACCAGGATCACCCAGGCTCTCCTCAACCTTAAAACATAAAATTTAAAAAACAAAACACCTCCCTCCCTCATCACATTTTGAGAAACCTTTGGACGAGAAACATTCTTTTTTCATGTGGCCATATATGTCTACAGCTTCAGCATATTTTTCAAAAGTTCATTGAACCAGTAGTATCTAATATTGCAAAAATACATATGAACTGGCATACATAAATTGACTGCTTATGAGAGTAAGTAAGGACTATAACCCCGAAGTAATCTTGACACTATATACTATTTCCAACCCTGAGCTCTGAATCAGCGACAAATATTTCTATCAATAACTTGATCAGTAACTTCATTACTATCAGTAACTTGATTGTTATCAATAAATTGATTACTATCAGTAACTTGATCATTATCAA
>JXSR01S012210.1:33219-49444 GCA_000969725.1 Ophiothrix spiculata | reverse complement strand
GACTGCTTATGAGAGTAAGTAAGGACTATAACCCCGAAGTAATCTTGACACTATATACTATTTCCAGAGAAATAGTATGATAATCTCAAGATTTGCCAGAATGAAAGAGTAGTCAATATTTGTTTCATAAACCAATTTTGTTTTGAGAGGGCAATAGTAACTTACTATCGACTGGCTCAAATTATGCCAATTGGTATATAATTACAGATTAATAAATGCACATTTCATGTCGCGAGTGAAATGAGACAAAATCAATGTGCGCGCAGTCAATTTTGATGCGTCCAATTCACGAGGCCCTTATATTAGGGGCCGAGTGAATTGGACAGCAATCAAAAAATTATCGTAAGTGCATTGATTTATGTCATTTTACGAGCATAATGGAATGCAAATCTATTATTCTAATTCGTACACAACAGAAAAATAATATTGCATCTTTTGTGAAAGAAATCAGAACATTATTTAACCATCAAAGTCCAAAACTTCTCTGAACTAAATAAATCATCACCCAACAAAAACTATGACACATTCATATGCATTAAACGCCCACCACACAAACCAAAACACAACAAGCACAGTGCATTGTGAGATTTAAATGTACTCCGCATACTTCATATTCTTGTGTTCTGATTGGCTAGGTGACACGCGGAGTGTATAAATAGTATTTAATTTTGCAAAGTAAGCCAATCAAGGCATTTTTTCCAAACATGCAGATTTTTTCTTTTAGAATATTCATACCCTAAATACTTTGTAAACTTGTGTACTCCTTAGAAGCAGAGTGAAAAGCCAGATTCACAAACCAGGGGTGTCTCAAATCCACTTACACTCATACAAGCCACCACGAGATGCTATCCCGGCAATGATTTGGTCAGTTCGTAAAACCCCATTCCATGATGTATTAGGACTTTTTTACATTATTTACAAGTGAGGTTACTTCTTACAGTATTTTACTTCTATAAAGTAAATGCACTCCGCATTTCTTGCGTTCTGGTTGGAGAACACGAGTTTTACAAAGTATTTTGGGTATGGTATGAATATTCTAAAAGAAAAAATCTGCATATTTTGAAAAACTGGGGGGGCCACTCGGGTAAATTGATGTACACATGCGTGAACATAGGTTTACAAAATACCCCCTAAACAAGTTTTATCTTACCTTGAAGAAATACCCCTAAACAATGATTTAAATTTTACCCCCTGAAATTTGATTTTTTTTTAGGTTTTGAAAAACATCCCTTTTTATGGAAATTCTATATTTTTGTTTTGAAAAAACACCCCTTTTTGTTGAAAATCTGTGTTTTTAGACCCCTAAATACGTGCAGTGCTTTCTGTGTTGGTCAGTGAAAAAGGACCCTTTTTACGTGTTTTTCTGTTCACGCATGTGTACATCAATATAGCTCAGTGGCCCCCCCTGGGTCTATGACCAATCAAGCGGTTGGCCTATAAATTAGTTTGTAAATTAATTGCACTAATTACATCATATCAAAATTTGTGAACAAATATGTGTAATTTCCTTTAACACTGATTTCCTAATTCTCCTGCACAATCCTATGTTTTTGACTATATATTGTATTCTGTACCTTTAATATACTGCACACATCAAATCCAATAACATATTGGATATAAAATAAATTATGATAAATTCGGAAGTTTTCAAAATTATCTTTGTAACATATTGTTGTTATAAATGTATACAACTTAAAATGTTAATTGCTACCAGCTCTTTAACAGCATTTATGATACTATGTTGGCCTAAATTTAGAATTACAACATGCAGGTAAAATCATCAAATTTGCTTAAACATGGTCTACATTCTCAAATATGTAAAAAATTCTAAATACTGTTATGAGTAAAAGTGCCTTTACACTGTGACAACTTAGGGGTAACGACAAGCAACGTAGACCTGCGGATTGCAGTTTTGAATTTTCGGCCCCTCATCATTTAGTTTAAGCCAGTTAACGCTCACACAATCTGCTAGCCACGCACACATACACTATCAGCCGTTTTTAGTTTCAAGTTTTTAGTTGCAAGTTTGTTACCCTCCCTCGTTACCCTACGTCACATGTAAATGTTCCTTTACGTCTACTGACATTTTTAACCTATTTTGATTTTAATAAGTAAATGAATTAAAAAGACAAATATGATATGATATGATACATATTTCCTTATTTGGACTAAGTCTCAATTGCTAATGGAGCCACAATCTCATTTTTTTAATTTTGGTTAACACAGGGCCTCTGATCAAGACTCATGCTAAAATATTGGGACAACAAATTGGCACAAAAAGGCCAAGCCTGGCAAATAGCCTAAAGACTATTAATTAACAGTATAAAAACAAAGAAAATCCCCCTTCACATAAAAACCTGAATAAACAACTGTATCTGATGTTTTGATCATGTTAAGCAATAAAACAATTACTCTAACACAACTCTACCACTGCACCAGCTGACATCGATCTAAAACACAATTAGATTGACTAATTATCATCACAAATTATGTGATATAAACTGCCAAAATGTAATCATATATGGCATTAAACATCATTAGATAGACAGCCGACCTCGCATTTGACAGCAGGTAACCTTCATAGAATTAAATTATTTCCACGAATATACACTAGTTTTTCAAGCTTTATCTGTCATAGAGAGTGTAAACAAATCTGGTAAAATATGAATCCTTTAAAGCAATTTTAATTTTCAGAGTTGATTCATATTTTAATTCATTTCAGTTTAATTAATTTAGGTGCTATCAAAAGTAAAGGCACGGAAATGAGATTAATACATCTTGCAAGAAACTGCTTTAAAAATGATTTGAATTAGGCTTATTTTTGCAGGAACCCGTCAATTTTGACCAAAACATCCTAAAAAATTCGGAGGATTTTGAAGCCTGAAATTGTCAAAATTAAAATGCTAGAAAAATGTTTGATTCTTTACAGTATGCTGATTCAGGAAAATTGAGACTTTCAGATTTCGTAAATGTTACCTTAGTCAGTTAAGGTAATATTTAACTGTGCTGGACAGGCACCTTTTCAAACAAAAGCAATGACAACTCCTGTATATATAACGAGTTCCATGCTCTACTGGTTTCCTTCTGTAATGAATTTTTAGATGTCACACCATTAAATAAATTTTTCTATCTGAAGATGTGTTGAACAGAATGCCTGTTCATCCTGTTCATAAGCCTAATCTAGTGCAGAGTTTTGATATACATGAACAAATAGTTTTTAATGAAAATTTGAAATTTATCCTTATATATTTGGACTAGCATCTAATTATTTAGGATGAAAAGTATGTCATTTCTGTAGAATTTTAAAGCCTGTTTTGGAATCAGGGTTTCTTGTGTAAGTTAACCTTTAAGCTTACACACACACACCCACACAAACTGGTACAAGCTAAATCTTGAAAACTGTCTTATGATATATTTTCATCTATTTTATTGAAGAGAAATGCTCAATGATTTTCAAATAAGATCAAGCACAACTAAACAGTTGAGCTTGAGTCAAAAGAATTGTGCTTGACATTATGCAAAGTCTTTGGGAATGTATTTAATGGTGTGACCCTTCATTAAATAAGACCATCTACACTAACAAAAGTGCTCCAAAATGATGGGATCCTAAAATCAAAGTAACTCACCGTGGCATTGATGTGGCTGGTTATATGTTGTTCCAGTAACATCTTCTCCCGCGTAGTTTTCTTGATAATTTCCTCCAATTCGAATTCCCTACGTTCATTCTGCACAGAGAAATAGTATAAAATTAATAGACATAATATGACATTAAAGAGTAGATCTTTAAAAATTAATTCTTAGTCACTGAATGCAATTTTACTTCCTAATAAGGAATTTTGGCCATCCATTATGAGATGATAGATGACAGTGCGTTCAGCGTGAAACACAGTGGAGCCGCGCGTTCAAAATCACGGTGCGATGCAGGTATACGCACACCTCCGGCGCGAACAGCTTTACTAGGTTTGGAATATTTCATGTTTGAATAGGGGTATATGTTTTTCCAATGATAATGTTTATAGTTTTTGGCAATAATTTTCATCGTTTTTGGTTTATAAATGACTCAAATTTGTGACTAAGAATGAGAATAAAAGATGGCGATTTATTGTTTTGCCTGTCATCTATCGTCTCATAATGGATGGGCGTACATTATTTTTTCGTAATGGGCACCCCTTTTGCCTGTCATCTATCGTCTCATAATGGATGGGCGTACATTATTTTTTCGTAATCTGTGGGGGCACCCATTACTCAAAATAATGTACGCCCATCCATTATGAGACGATAGATGACAGGCAAAACAATAAATCGCCATCTTTTATTCTCTAATTATAAAGCAATACTCAGTCCTACAAAATACAATCTAACGTCTTCAAAAAGCAATTATTTTGTGATTTCTTCAAGGGTTCAAAAAATAAATTTAATATTGCGCTACCAGAAAACATATTTAGATCATTCTCAAATTTCAATTGTGCAAAATGTCCTTTTATATCAAATAAAAAATATCAACTACATTTTATTCTATTTTACAAATACGGCTTCTGTGAAGATTGTGTCCTTTTGATACTCCTGGTGTACACACACATCCAAAAAACGTTTTTGTTTCTCTAACGTTTCCCAAATCAATGAAGCTTTGCTCATTGTGTGGATATCAAGTGCATATAAACAAGTCAAATTTGTTATTTTTTTGCATATAATAAGTCAAAAAATTGTTGATTTGTTCATATATGTTCAAAATTGAAAATTTGTTGCCACCATTGGAATTTGTATCAAAATGCATTCAAATGAGTAAAGACAAGCACAGTTTGACTCAGTATAAATAGTTCCAAAAGAATCAAGAAAATCTACTAATATGTCATCTTTTAGCGAGCAAAATACAAGGCCTGTTTTTAGGGGGTGCGGTGGTGGTATCACACACACCCTCAAATATGTGCGATAAGGTCCACCAAAAAATACAAAAGTCCACAACTAGGACCCAAAAAACACAAAACATTTTGAAAATTCTCGCACCCCCTGTAAGAATCCTGGATACAGGCCTGCAAAATACTACACTTTCTTGGAATACTTCTTGGAATTGGATCAGTCATCATTCAACCACCATTCGATGACAATGGGTTAGGGTTTATCAAAAGTTACGACAATCAAAACAAGTCATAGGGGTTGTAGAATCATGTCAATCTATATTTGGATGTCTTTGACCAACATGTTTTTAAAAAAATCTTCATTCTCAACTTCTTGGAATTGTTTGTCCATTTTTGTCATTATTCAGCCACCATGCATTGACAATGGAGTATGTTTTCTTTAAAAATTACCACAATCAAAACAAGTTAAGGTTGCAGAATCATGTTTATCTTAATTTGCATATCCTCGACTAAAGTATTTTAAAAATATCTGAGTTCTTTGCTGATTTAATTATCAAGAAAAATCACATTCAGTCCAGATCTATGATTAATTTAAATCAGTTATGAAAATTCATAACTTTGAAAAATATCACATTTTGGGGTTGGCTAATAAAATATGTCATGATGAGTGTTCAAAAGCTTAGTGAAAATTAGCATCATGACAAGAACACAAGTTTAAAGTACTTAAAGACAAACCTGTCCAATTAGTAGAAATGGCAATTAATTACTACCTCTGACTAAAAATTACCACAATCAAAACAAGTTAAGGTTGAGAATCATGTTTATCTTAATTTGCATATCTTCGACCAATGTATTTCAAAAATATCTGAGTTCTTTGCTGATTTAATCATCAAGAAAAATCACATTCAGTCCAGATCTAAAATTCAGAACTTTGAAAAAACATCACATATTGGGCTTGGTTAATAAAATGTCATGATGAGTGATCAAAACCTTAGCGAAAATTAACATCATGACAAGAACCCATGTTCCAAGTACATAAGACCAACCTGTCCAATTAGTAGAAATGGCAATTAATTACTACCTCTGACTAGCTATAATTGCCAAGATAAGATTCACAGAACTAGGCTAATTAGTCCAATTATGTAACAGGGAATCCACTAAATGTCAGGAATCACTGACATTTCAATCCTGCATGGAGTCACGTTTAGATCAAAACTTTAAGAACACCGACAAATCTACATTGCTATCTGAGTTACGGTGAATTTGTACTCGAATTGCAAGTGTAAACAAACACTGCTGTTCCTTGAATCTTCCTTCTTACAAACTTGACTGACAGTCACACATTTGCAAGTGCCACAGAGGTTATGGGCAAAGGCTAATAGGCACATTATGTTCTTAAATTGTTTGATGTACTAACTAGCAAATCAGAAAAAAAATTCAAAATATAAACGTGGAGTAAATTGAAAGCAAACTATACACATTTGTACTGCATTCCAGAATGAGTGAAGTGTGTTTTTGTCTGGGTATGATTTGTTTTGATATGTGCATGCAATGTGTTTTATTTCCTTTGATGTGTAAATTCATTCCAAAGACATAATTTTCTTGAAGTGTCTTTCAAAAATATGTCTTTCTGTTATATGTATGTAATTAAATTTATAATTTATAAATTTGCATTCCATATTTCTGTGCAATGGACTTGACCCATGTGCACTGGATGCATTAAATAATTGTCCCAATGTCATTTTTCTAAAGCGTACCCAGGGATGCGCAATAAATCCTAGTCCAATATGGTGACTGATCCAGGGGTCGCTATAGGGGTATCTACCTGTATTGGACCGGTCGCCAAATGTATTACTAGCAGTAATTAGAACTAATGCATCCTTTTTTAGTTGTTTTCCTATTGTTTCTATATCTTTTTCCACTTTTTTTTTTGTAGACCCCGGGGTGTGTGCGCCTCTTCCGCACCCCCTGGCTACGCCAATGTAACTTGTTAACATATTTTCTTAAAACATACTTTATGTCAATTTGTCCAAAACTGTTGAGCCAATTTTTCTTCACAAATTCACAAAGGGAACACCCATGTGTCCACTGAGATTTTGGCTTGGTCTAGAAGTCTTGAGACTATATATAGATAAACCAACAACTAAGTCAGAGTTCTATCTTACCATCGTACTCTGGCAACTGAATGGTAATTTGACTGAGAATGCGGCTATTGAGTCAGCCAAGCGACGTTCCTTGCTAACGAACAATTTTGCAGGAAATTGTAAGATGCGTTTTGTGTTGTAGTTAATAGTAGCGCGAGACAGAACGCAGAGATTGGTCAATATGCACTCGCGTAGCGTCGGTCCAGGCATAGCGCCTGTGTGGCGCAATCCCCTAACTTAGCCCAATTTTGAAGGTGCAAATAGACCAATTTCCAATCTGTACTTTCTTTAATCTATGCTTACCACATTGTGATTTTAGGCTATAGTCTAGCGAGAGGAGGCAATGCACAATTAATAACCTTAAGGTTAAGAAGGTCATTCAAGGACATTTGTTTGCATACAATATTCAACTCTCGGTTAAGTTTCAAGACTTAAGACAACCGAATCAGGTTGCATTCTCACTGTGCTTAGCTGAGAGTTTAGTCTGTTCTAGCGTACGATGCGTATTTCTCCTTTCCCTTATCTGTAGATAGAAGTTTAATCTGTTTTTAACTCAAGTGTTGAAGTTATTTCATTTGGATTCACTCGTCAGTTTAACGTCACAACCAAATAGTTGGTAGTGAAAAATTTGTGTGGAGGCCAGGTATAGCCTAACCCAATGTTGGCCCTAATATGTTGATGTGTGGACGATCCATTTACTATACCTCATAAATATTTATTAGGCGACTACGAAATGCAATTGGTCAGTTCAACCTGACATGCATGACAGTATTTTGCCTACTTCCCCCAAGTGAGCGTAACACCCACAAAGGGAAAAAAACTGAACTAACGCACCCAACTGTAATCATATCACTTACCAATTTGAAAATCATACGATGACTAAGATCCATGGAAGTTTTTAGGTGATTTTGGTCAGTCATGTAAAATACATCACATTCAGTGAAAAATTTATGAGGTATAGCAGGGACTTCCATATGAAATTTCCAGGGGCTCTATCACACAGTCTCCTTAAGTTCTTTAGGGGAGCAATTAGGGAGCTATCTGGAAATTTAGATGACAATACCATCATGCAAGGCACTGTATTAATTGAACTCTCATGAAGCATTTGAGGGGAGCAGGGTAGCTCAGTAGAGCTCACTTTCTTCAAACGGAAGTCCCTGGTATAGTAAAACATATACAACATGGTTTATCTCTGGAAGTATTGGTAATTCCTGATCCCTCATTGTTGGATGTGTGTGTGACTACTTCCCTCCGCTTCACGTCAGGAATTAGTCCGACGCATCCAACACCTCGGGATCAGTAATTTTCATAACGTCCATCAGTACCATGCTGTATTTGGATAAAACCACTAATAGGTTCCCATCTACTTACCCTCCGTGATGAATCCCCCGACTGTTGCCTCGCTAATTCCCTTTTTAAAGCTTGAATCTCTTGTTCCTTGATAACTAGTTTACTGGTATGGTCGGCAAAGTCTCTGGTTCTTTGCTTGGCATAGGCACGTTTCATTTGGGAGGCATCCTGGGCATTAAGTCCTGATAGGTCCTGCTGATTGTCCGTTTTCTGGGATTACAAGAAATTAAGTAATAGAAAGTTATACGGCATGAAGTTTTAGATCATAATATGATTGCCATTGCACATAAATAAATTATTCAGGTACATAAATAGCTGATCAATATCTCTTCTCTACAATGCTGTAAATGGGGATATTGTTACAATGATTTTCTGTTTTCTGTGATGACAAGAAATGAAGTCATAAAAACAGTTCATGGCATTTAGGTACTGACCAAATACGTATATATCATTGAAAATTCCTCATCAGTTATATAATCTACAGTTAAGATTAAAGGAGCATGGTCTGATCTTTAATTACAAATTTAGTTTTCACTTTCAAATGAAAAATCTCTGGAAATTAGGTGGTTCTAATTTCAAATTTTAGTAAAATGGGTCAAATTATTTTGATTTTGTGAGTAGTTTTGAATGTCAAAGCTCTCTATACTATGCTGTACAACCATAAAAAGGCACAACTGTACTTATATTTCCAAAATGCTGAAACATTTCACATGGATTATGAAGAAAATATGAGCAGTATTATGGAACTAAAATCTCAAAAAGTTTGAAAGAAAATTGAAGCAATCGGCCTATGCTTCAGGGTCCGCTTAAAAATGATTATTCAGGAATGTAATTAGTTTATCAAAATCTCTACGATACTGTATACACACGGATTATTTCATGAGGGTATGACGTTAACAAATAATCATCTAACCACAAGCAAACATCATTTTAGGTTTAGGCCTATGTACTGAAGCTATAAAATGCCAACTTGAACACATGTGAAGAGGTTGTGATTGTCTCCTTTCAGAAAAAATCTGCCTGCAAAAATATCTCTGTTCAAACACCACAAGTTATCAAAGTACTGAGTTGCCAGGCCCCTATCTGCCAATTCAAAATGACAGACAACAAAATTACACTGCGAAAAGATCAAAGCCGGGCGACGACGAAGGATTTTCTTTTAATGCTCACATGTCTAAAGCTCAATTTGTGGTCTAAATAAGTTATTTAATCACCATTTTCTGCAAATGGGAATTCCAAAATCCAAGTCCAAATCTCTAATACATATACAATGCTTATATACCTGATTGTTTTTTTCATATGCCATCATAACCTCAGCATACAAAATCACCCGAAAGTGTAAAATCACTAAATAAGCCTTAAGTTTATTTCTTTTTTTGAAGTGACAACTCAAGTATATTTATAAGGGCTGTATAATAAATTCAGTATAAAAGTGTTGGTACATGTACCCATCTTTAAAGAAAAAAATGCCTCATTTTACTACAATATTGTCAATTTCAGGTACAATTTTATGATCACAGAAAAATTGTAACAAACATTTACCCTATAATATTGCTTCCAAATTAGAAAATATATGATGGTTAGATAGTTGCTTTGCTTTATTATGACAATGGGATTAACATAAGATTTGTGACAAATAAAAACATGGCTATCTTAATAACTCAAAATCATTCAAAATACTGTTGAGCATACATGTTAAGATATTTTCTGTATTTAGCATTTCCAGTAACGGGCATGAAAATTGACTTTAAAAAAACCTGAAAGGGTCAACATTTCCACCAAATAACTAAAAAATAGACTGATTTAAGGTGACTTAGCACAGATAGAATTCCTCTATTTATTTTTCTAATTTTTTGATATATGGTGTTTTCATATGTGCTGATCACATTTCTGAAATAAAAAATGGGGGTCACCGACTTAGTTTTTGAGAAAAATCCATTTCAAAAACACTATGTTTTACCACTTTCTACCATTGACTTCTATGGTAAAATCAAAATAAATCGGACAAAAACACTTATAATTAAAAAACGGCTCTATTTTTTTCTCTCTTTTTCACATATGTTTTGGTCCTTATATAGTTCTTTAAAAAGCGTAATAAAAAAATATGGTCACCGACTTACTTTTTGAGATATTAAGCAAAATTAAGCAAAAATTTTGCATTTTTTTAGCAATGAGTAACACCTTAAGCACTGTGCGCTTTGAGCCTTGCGTCATCAGGAGTAACGCGCATGGTCTTATGCTTGAATATAAAAATGACGCACGTGTAAGATCGTGTTATATTAAAGCGCAAGATACAGTACGCCAGAATAATAATAATAATAATAATAATAATAATAATGAGATTTATAGAGCGCCTTTTACTAAAGTAGGCAAGGCGCTAAAGAAACAGAAAAAAGGGGAAAACTACAGTTTAGGATACAGATGAGACTTCAAATGACTTTTAAAAGTAGAAAGGTGCTCAAGACCACGGATGTTGACGGGCAATTCATTCCATAAGTAAGGACCAGCAACTGACAGGGCACGATCACCATGTTGTTTATTGGTGTGAGGCACATGAAATTTGATGGTTGAGCTGGAACGAAGAGCATAAGCGGTCTTGTATAACTGAAAATAAGAAGCGAGATACTGAGGGGAATTCAAATGAAAAGCTTTAAATGTGATGAGGAGAAATTTGTATTCAATCCTCTGTGTAACAGGCAACCAATGAAGGGATAAATACTTTGAAATTGTGTCCAACACCGCTGATATCAGCTCACTCGTGTCCGACACCGCATCTGTGCTAGGCCACCTTAACAAGAAAAAGCTAAAAAAGTGTAAATAAAAAAAGCTGAAATCAGCTGAAAAGCTGATAATTTTCATGCCAGCAGTAAATGACTCAACTGGCCACTGTATTTATGAGGGGGCTATACACATTGTTTAGACAGTACTCCCATCAAAAATATATATTAGCTCATTATCAATTCCGTATGCACGACCCAATGCAAGTAAAATGTAAACCTTTTATTTGATATCTTACATCATCATAAATAATAAATATCTTGCATATAAGTAAAAGTACTAGAATATTTTTGACAATAAATTTGAGAAGTAAACAATAAAATAAAATAAAAAATCTAGCAAAAGTAATTAATTAACAGTCAGTGATAACTTAAAACTTGCAAAATTTACAAAACAGTTGTGTGTAATTTTTATCAGAAATTCAGTCAAAAGAGAGATTATTTATGTAGTTACATGTATAGTTAGGATGAATGTCATGAAACATCAAATCTAAAATTCTGCAAAATTTGTAAATTATTTTTGTCACTATATTTTATAAAAGATAGTTTAGTTTTTGTTAGTTTGTGAAATATCAGTACTGTTGTTAAATATACCTGTTGGTTACGGAGAGACTGCAATATGTCATCTATATCCGCCTTCTTCCGTTCTGATGTTGGTAAATTAAATTCGGAAACAGTTGCTCGCCTCTGAAGCTTTCTAGGTTTACCAGGGCTTTGCATCCTATATGGAGCATGTGTCTCTTCCAAATGCACATTGAAATCATCTTGGGTAGAGTTACTCCTTCCAAACCATTTTCTGTTATCTTGTAAGACTGAAGAGCTCGCTCTTCTGTGTTCAGCATCGTCCGCAGAATGAGGACGAGGAGCAGGCACGGGTGTTGCTTGTGGGCCGCTTGTTTGAAATAGCGACAGTTTAAATGGCATGCTGATACTTAACAAGGAGTTTATTGGGCCTGGGATCGTAAATGTTGAGTCGCCAAATTCTATCGTTGGAGGCGAATTGGATGTCTTTGGTCCAGATTCTGGATGTTGCTGATTTGTTGCAGAATTATCAGCAGGCATTGACGTTGTTGCAGTATTTTGAACAGGCATGGTATCTGTTTGTACCAATGGTTGTTGAAATGAGGTTTCCATGGATGAACTCCCATAGGGGTCCCTAGATCCATTAATTTGTTTTATATCAGAGTTACTAAGTCCGGCTGAAGATTTCATAATTCCAGGAGGAGAATTTTCTCCAACTCGTCCAAATGATTTTACTTCAGGTTCTCTTGCACCATCTGATTGCAGAACTCCTGGTCTAGACTGTAGTTCTGTTTGGTGATGAGGTACGATTTTCTCTGGTGATGATTCCAGCGAAAATTGTACACTCTTCTTTTTTGCATACTGCGGTTGACTACTGTTAGCATGCTGCTGGGATGATCCTGCTAGTAGGGGATGTTGCCTGACTTCTTTATTCAGAGGAGACTGCTGGTCATGATTCAGAGATATATGGGAAGGTCTACTCAGATTTGAAGTTGTACTCATCCCAGACTGACCTCGCTGACTATCTCTGTTAATAGCAGGTGTCCCTAGCTGTATTCCCAGTGATGCAGCTCCTAGAGGATTATTTGATGAGGAAGCAGACAGGTTTTGATTTACTTCACTTTGCATAAAATCATTATTTCTTTGACTATTGATTCTATTTCGAGTCATTTCTTCTGTTGCCTGAGAAGGTCTTCTTGCATTTGTAGTTATACCCATCCCAGACTGACTTCGCAGAATATCTCTGTTAGAAGCAGATGTCTCTAGCTCTATTCCAACTGAAACAGCTCCGAGAGGTTCGTTCAATGCAGTAGGTTGAGAAAGACGCCTTAAATTAACTTCATTTTTAACATAATCATTATTCCTCTCAGTGTTGTTATTCATCCGAGATTTATTTTCTAACTCTGTAGTAATCTCTGATTTATGACCAAATGATAAATTATGCTGATCACTTAATCTTCGTTGAACAAAAACATGATTTGGAGTTTGTTGAGTGGGATGATTATCCTCTTTACTGCCTCCGCTTAGTAGTGGGTGTTGCCTACTCATTTCACTTTGCTTTGAATTCTGATGATGCACACCATCTTGTAATAATCCTGCAGACTGGTGTTGTCCTTGCGTTTTTTCTTTCTGCTTAGACTGAGAGTTACCAGACGTTTGACCAAATACCAGGTTTTGTTGGCGACTGATTTGGGATGACTGAGGTAATTGAGGTTTTGGACTGTTTTGTTCAGCCAATGGTCTACTTGATTGGTTTTGCTTGGTGCCATCTTGTTTCAACTGAGAAGTTTGTCCAAATACCAGGTTTTGTTGGTGACTGATTTGGGATGATTGAGCTAATTTAGGTCTTGGACTGTTTTGTTCAGTCAATGGTCCACTTGATTGGTTTTGCTTGGTGCCATCATGTTTCAACTGAGAAGTTTGTCCAAACATCAGATTATGCTGCTGGCTTATCGGAAATTTTGGGGACACTTGTGGTTTTGATGAAGATTGCGGTTTCTGATTTACATCGGGCTTCTGGCTGGATGGAGATATATTGAAAAAAGACAACACCTTATCTTGCACTTTATCCTGTATAGATTTATTCTCAGGAGAACTTCTTTGTACACTTTCAGTTGCCATTTTTTGTCTTTCCACTGAACCATTTTCTTTCTTTTTCTCAACTTGAGTTGAATTTGCGCTCCCAAACACAAAATTATGCTGTTGGCTAATCTGAGGCTTTCTTACTCCTTGTGGCGTCCCTTGAACTGAAGTTGAAGGAGTACTAAGTGATTGTGTGTTTGCTTTTGATGTTACATTTTGGGTAGCTAATCCTGGTAATGGTACAGCACCTACAATCTTTTTCTTGTTAACATCAGTTGTCTGCGTAACGGACCCATTCTGCATATTTGTTGTTCCTACAAGATCTCCACTATTTGTTGACTTTCGTCTACAAAGATTCCCTTGTAAATCACTTGATTTTTGTTCATTTGAACTAATAACATTATTTCCATTGACCACACTGACTTTATTAGGAGTTCCATTATCTTCCCCATTGCTCAAACTTTTCCTTTGCGTACTGCATTTTTCAAATTGATACTGATAACCAGCCAATATGCTACCATTTGATCCACATTTCTGTGATGCTACAGAACCAACATCATTATTATTAATACTGTTTTGTTTCAAAGGATTTGAATCTGCATAATTCCTAACTGATGTTGAATTCTGCATGCTATGATCTTTACCATTATTTACTGGTGCAGAATTCGGCAGGCTTGTTTTTGACGCCGCATTTTGATTAATAACAAGCTGCGGAAAGGCAGCTTGAGGTGATGTCTTTTTCTGCGATTGCCCCGTTACTCCTTGAGGACTTGATTTGGGTGTGGCTGGTATCTGCTTCTGCAGGGATGTTTTTGGCACTTCCTCATTCCGATTCCCATTGTTATTTAAAGGTTGGTCATTAAATATAGTATTCCATAAGAATTTTGTAACACCGCCACCTGTGTTAGCCATTGTTAGAGCAACGTTACTGAAGCAAAACCGCAGAAGTCCTTTAAACACGAAACAGCAAGACAGTTGAAGCAGTACTCCAGGTCGAGAATTCGTCTTTCCACTCCAAATATAACTACAAATCACACCTATGATGGAGCATATCAAAACTACGCTACAGCTCTTATAAAACCATTTTCTCCACATGTCTTTTAAACAAACATGTCTGCTTATTAACTAAATGTTTATTTCTAGTCTACAAGTGCCTTTTCCAAACATCAAATCTCATGAAATATTCAGTCCTGCCGGATGAATGTTTTTCCATTGACAATTCGTTACTTCTCAAATTACGCCCCTCATTATCATCTCATCATTGATGCTTTCAGCACATGGTTTCAAGATCAATATTACATGTTTGTTATCCTTAATACAACATCTTTTGCGTGTTTTTTTTCAAGCTCGATTGACATTATACCTATCCCACGAGATAAACCATCAAAACAACTGCTAGACTAATTAAGAGATTGAACTGTCACATATTTATCATGTTGTGTACATCATTAAGTCGTGCCATCGAGAAATTGTCACAAGAAATCTTGTCATGTCATCTTCGATTCCCAAACACGACCTCCAATCACGCATCTATTATCAATTTATGCAATGTCATCACTTCCAAGTCTTCTTGAAACAACAATATTTGCAAATAATTTTTCTTAATCAAAATCTCTTTCAGCTTGGAATAAAAGCTTGTAGACCACCATTTAAATTAGTTTTCGCAAATACAAAACAAGATGTCAAGTTTTAACTGCATGTCCAAGGTCAGGTTTCCTTTATGGTCAATACTTGAAGACATTTCTAGCGACTGAAATCCTCTCTTGTTTTTTAAATGCATAGTGGGCTTAACATCCATTAGAAAGATTACATCCATCCATTTTCATTTGCGTCAATATTTCCCTGAAATTGCCTTTTTAGCCAGTTGTTTGTTAAGCTGGAAGGTAAAAACACTCTTGAGACATATATTATCTTCCTCTATTTATCCATGGATCAGAAGATACTCATTTTTTTACTGTATCCAGAATTATATTTATTCAAGATGCACATATATCAAGGGTGGTATATCCAAAAAATATAGTCCTCCAAAACAAAATACATCAGCTGGTTCCTAGTTAAGCTTAAATACCACCATGCGACAGTAACACATCATATTCCTCCTACAATATTTGTTAAATACGACTTTCAAGTCAAGTTGGAATTGCATCAAGATTAATTTTCCACATGGTTGATAAATAACGGCAATATCTCCTGACAAAAGTACAAATAGCAATTAGAAATGACAAGAACGCGACTATTGCATCTGCCACGCAATCTTTCAACGTCTCTCTCTATACAGAAGCTTATAACTGGTGACACAAAAGGATATTGTTTTTTGAGAAAATTTCAAAGCTGAAATATATGACAAGAATAACAAACAATTTCTATCTCTTCAATTCCACTGTCAAAACATTTTGTTATTCCAGAAACATCTAGGAGTCAAAAATCCATCAAAAATTGACAACAAACGTGATTGGAACTTCATTATAGCATTTCCCTAGCTTGCTATGCCTCC